>CAXITT010000137.1:949903-1024605 GCA_964033795.1 Lymnaea stagnalis | reverse complement strand
TTTTTACATGGCAGGGTTGTTGGCCTTGCGCACAACCACTTGGGGGGTTGCCCCTCACAGCTCAATGGGTAGCTGCCTTTGTTCGGGTTAGGTCCCTAGCCTTTGTGGATCCCTCCACTTCCTACAAGGCAGTAGGGCTGATTTTGGTCCGCCCCGGGTATTTTATTTCCCCGGTACCCTCCATATCTGGCGGGCTTTCCCCTATCCGCCGGCTGGGGAGGCGCTCGATAGAAGATCAGCATCTCCCACGAGTATCTTGTGTTTACACTGTTATAATTGTAAAATGTAATCTGGTTAAAATATGTATTTACCTATGTGCTCAAATGAATATTTAAAAAGTAATCAAAAAACATTTCCATTTATTTAGATCAGTGAAGAATCTAATCTTATCTTATCTGTAAAATGTTAAAAGAAATAGAAAAAAGTGACAGTATTTCATGTAGAGGATCTTGTAATGGGACAATTTACTGCTTGCTCTTAGAACTCTCATGCTACAGTATTTCTATGACTATGGTAAAAGCAGAAGCCCATTGCCAATGTTCTCACTAAACTGTTTGTATCAGTAAGTCTGAATGTCTAGAAAATATTGAATCAAACTTGAGTTATAAACTGTTGAAGAAAAAAATTGTCTACTTGAAGAACTATTTGAAGAAAAATGCTCTTGTAAAACTAAAAATATTTTGGAAAACCCTCTTCATCATCATCATCATCATGTCCCTTAGTCCTTGGACCATTGGGGCGCCACAGATGACATGTGAACTCTCCTCCTCCATTCGTCTCTGTCTTCGCCCGGTGTTAGTCCTGTCCACTCTTTGATGTTATCCTCCCATCTTTTTCTGTGTCTTCCTCTTCTTCTCCCTCCTCTTGTAGTGCCCTGCAATATTTCTTTGACAAGCCCTTGTTTCCTTGTTACGTGGCCGTATCATTGTAGTTTGCGTTTTTTCACAGTCACCAATAGGTCATCGTACTCCCCAATGGCCTGGCGAACCCTTTCTTTCACTGTATCATTGGAGATATGGTCCCTATAGCAGATGCCAAAAATGCCTCTGAAGCATCCCATCTCCTTTATTTTCCTTTCAAGATCGGCTCTTAATGTCCAGGATTCGCAGGCATACAGGAAAATGGAGAGGACTAATGAGCGCATCAGCCTGATTTTGGTGCAGGGTGCTATATTTTTGTCATTCCATATTTTCTTGAGCCTCTTTAGTGCTGTTGTAGTCTGCGCAATCCTGGACATCAGTTCGGGCTTGGAGCATTCTTCTGAGACTATAGGTTCCTTGGTATTTGAAGCGGCCTACAGTCTCTAGTCTTTCCTCCCCGACCTTAATTTCAGTGGTGATGCCTGTGGTGTTATTTGTCATCAGTTTTGTCTTTTCAGCACTGATCAGCATGCCATAGGACGACGAGGTCTTATCGAGATGCTTTACCAGGTTGGCTAGCTCTTCTTCGTTCCCAGCCAGTCCTTCTATGTTGTCCACAAAGCGTAGGTTGGTGATTGTTCTGCCACCAATGCTGACTGTCCCTTCATGCGCTTCCAGAGCATCTGACATAATTCTCTCTAGGAAGATGTTGAACAGAGTGTGGGAGAGCAGGCAGCCTTGTCATACTCCAACCATGGTCTTGAACCATTCTCTGAGGTTGTTGTTGAGGAAGACTGCACTGGTGGCCTTATCATAGAGGTTGCATATCATTCTGGTGAAGTTTGTGTTGGTGTTGTAGTATCTCATGGTGGCCCATAAAGCAGAATGCCAAACCCTGTCGAATGCTTTTTTGAAGTCCACAAAGACGTGGTATAGGTTTTGTTGGTGTTGAGCATATTTCTCACACAGTATTTGGAGGTTTAGAATCTGCTCAGTAGTGCCCCGTCCTTGTCTGAAGCCCTCTGTTCTTCAGCAATGATTCTGTCGGCATATGGTTTTAGTCGGTTCAATATGACCTTCAGCATGACCTTGCTTGGATGGCTTATTAGGCTAATGGTGCGATAGCTTTGGCATAGCTGTAGGTTACCTTTTTTGGGGAGGGTGACGATGAGCGATTGGGTCCATGGTTAGGGCCATTCTCCTGTAAGCCAGATTTTCTTACAAATATTGAATAGGGCACTTATCATTGCTTCTTCTCCTTGTTTCACCAACTCGGCAGGGTTTTTTTCCGCTCCTGCTGCCTTTCCTGTTTGAAGTGCTTGGACTGCTGCTTCTACTTCTGCGCTGAGAATAGGGTAGTTATCATTGTTTGTTGCTGGAGGGACATTAAGGATCTCTGGGTCTATCATTATACAGCTCTGAACAGTATTCAGTCCATCGTTTTATGATATCATTTTCCTAAGATCAGCTCGATGGAGGTAAATTTTTCCCTTAAAGTAGGACCGAAAGACATAAAATTAGTTGTTCTTCGGTCTGTAAGAATTTACCAGCGTGCTCCCCCAGTGGTTACAAACTCTAAATGATCACCAATTAAGTCCCTATTGTCACGAAGGGAGTTAAGTCTTGTAATATATGATGGCTGATATGAGAAATACTCAAGATGTTTTGTGTTAAAATTGCTCTAGCTGTAAAATGTTGTCTTGGTTAGAATATTTACTTATTTATGTGCTGAAATTAAATATGTGCAATGCAATCAAAAACATTTCCATCTATTTGATCAATTAAAAAAAATCTTATCTTAAACTGACTGTTCATTAAATTGATATTAAACAAAAACAACTGTTAAATAGTTCTAACCATTAGTGTTAATAAATGGCCTCATATATTTATACAAAGCTTAACTTGTTTTTTGGGGGGTTTTTTGTGAATTCATCCAGGTCCGTAATTTTATTCACCAATGACTCATTGTCTTATGCTCATTTTTTTTAATTACCCAGTTAGTAAAACTATGTAAATTAAATGTGCTGAAATAATAATGAGACACTTGTAATCTCTAATAATTTAACCTAAAGGTTGAATACTGAAGACTTACATAAAAAAGATATCATTAGTTAGTATAGTAAATTAAACAAAAAACTGCAACATTGTGATTTTTTGTAAACATAAACTTATTTAGTAACTAACTCTATACCAGTTATTCAGTAAATAATTGATTTTGTTTGAAGTTAAAAGCTATTTCTTTCACAGCAACAAACTCAAGGGATTTGATGTTTTTCTAGAACAAAAGCAGGCAGCATTCTTGAACTCCTACAAGGCAATATCCAGTCTCACCATGTACTTATTGAATGCACTAGAAGACTTAGACATCACTACGCTTGAATTAAATAGGACACAATATTTTACAGAATTTTTGCAGGTTTGTCAAATAAATTAGGATCAGTAAGTAGTTGTACATATATCTGGATGAAAGAGTGCAGCTGTTTATATTAGGAACCAGATATATAGAAGCTTGAAATATAAACCAATAACACTAGCCTTTCAGCAGTATACCTTCTTTCCCCAACAAAACAAGGCAAATAATTGGACAAAGAAATTAGCTTGAAAGCCTTGAAATGTAAACACTGTAAGGAAATACACCAAATATAAGAATTATGGGAAGGGTTAGGATGTTTGTGTTAGGATGTTACTCTGATGTACTGATTGTCCGTGTCTGTATATACAAATGGCAGGAAATTAAAAATCAATGGAAAATAATGTACTTGGTTGAAAGTACTATTATCACTACTTGAACTCTGGTTTATGAAATTGGTGGCACTGTGAAGAATACTGATTGATAGTACTATTATCACTACCGGTACTTAAACTCTGGTTTCTGAAATTGGTGCTGTGAATGATACATCTGACATGTCTTTAAGTGCTCTTCCATTAAAAGGAGAACTTAAATGTCCTGTTCCTAATATTACCTTCATAATGTTTCAATGCGGTCTCCACAATATTATCGTTCGATTTTCTTGAACATATACTGTTATTATCTTTATTTTTTGTACAGAACATTAACTTTACTGCAAAATATTTTTTCTCAAGGTGTCTTTATGGGGTAATAAATGTGATTTGTCCATCTCTGCTGGCAATGACAACCACCAGGAACACTGCCCACTTGAACAACTGACCAAACTCAAACCAAATTTGCTTATAGACAATACAGATGTTGTATATCAGGTCTTAACTAAGGCTTTAGAGAAACGCAATGGACAGCCAGGTCTGTTAACTTAATTGATTTAATCTGTGTTTATTGTTAATTAAATTAGAGTTTTAGTATTTGGAATGTTTTTTAAATATTTTTTCTGTTAATATTTTTTACATCACTAGATTTTTCAATAATATTATGTTATGAAATACTCAAAAGTATATTAAATTAAACAAGTATTAGAAGTTAAGTATGATCCAAGTTAAAGTCCTTGACCTTATATTACACTCTTAATGGCACTTACATTTGATTCTAGAAATTTGTTTCATTTCAAATAATTTAATATTATCATCTTAATAATCTTGTGATATTTTCTAAGTGAGATATACAATGTGGAACTCTCAGAATATTTAAATAAAATTTACATTGAAAAAAAATTAATGATTGATCAAATCCAATTGTCTTGGCAAACAGATTTTTAAAATTACAATTTATAAATTATATCCAGGTAGAGTGGACATCATCTTGGACAATGCAGGGTTTGAACTTGTTACTGATCTGTGCTTAGCTGAATTCTTAATTGCTTCAGGCCTTGTAGCTAAGATTCACTTCCATGTCAAAGCCATCCCATGGTTTGTGTCTGATGTCACAGAACAAGATTTCACGTGGACACTTAAGCAGATGTCTGCCATGAATCACCTGGCGATCAGCAAGCTTAGCCAGAAGTGGAAGAATTACCTGCAGCACGGCTCCTGGGTCATTTCAGTAAGTGATTTTTGGACCCTGCCGAATGACTACAGTCAAATGAAAGAACTTTATCCCGATTTGTACAGTGACTTAAGCACGGCAGATTTAATTATATTCAAAGGAGACCTCAACTATCGGAAACTTGTTGGGGATCTGCAGTGGAGCTCAACCACAGACTTTTCATTCAGCCTTAGGGGATTTCACCCAGCTCCATTGTGTGTTTTACGCACTTTAAAATCTGATGTGGTAGTTGGTATGCAACCAGGGCAGGCTGAAGAAGTCGAAACAAAAGACAAGAACTGGATGACGACAGGAGCATGGGCCGTCATTTCTGTTGACAATGGTGTTGTAAGTGACTCTTAGCAATGGTGTTTCAAAAAACAACAGTGATGTCTTTCTTATTTGACTACTCAGAATTTTTATATTTTGTTTAATAGCTTTTTTAAACTTGGGTGTATGCATTTACTCCAAAGAGTTCATTAGTTGTTGTTTTTTTATTTGAGTGTATGCATTTACTCCAAGAGTTGATAATCTGGAGAGCAATGAAGAGTGGTTTTAACTTCTAAAAACCTGCTACTAATCGTGAAAATAAAATGTTTCCTAATAACGATTAATCAGTTAATTTCTACACAGACTTTTAAATTATTTCTTGAATTTAGATTTGTCAGTTTTTGTATTTCAACTAACGATGTGTCTGTGCCAGATGAAAGCAATGTTGTGAGAGTAAGACAACTCTTGTCTGTAAATCATTGAATTAGAGAGTAATATTTTCTTCTTGTTGGTATTATAATTTATTTATGTTTTCATTTTCATTCTCTCAGAAACACTGACTAGCGTTATATTCAGTAGTTTTGACAGTATAACTCAAATGACTACTTCCAGCTGTTGTCTTTAGGTTTTATGTTCTCTATCATCACAAGCTAGTGACATTTTCTTTTCTGGATAGCTACACCACACTGCAATTATCTGAGGATTACATTAACACTGAGACAATAAATGGTATTTATCCTTATGCAGAGCTTCATGCCAGTAAACTTGGATGATTGTGGCAAAAGCAAACATAAAATGTCATCTGAAATGTTTTATTTCTTTCTAAATTGATGAACTTTAGTTATTATAAACCAATAAATTTGTCTATTTAAAAGGATCGTTCAGTGCCAATTGTTTATTCAATAATATAGTTTCAGTCTCATATGTAAATGTTTTTTAATATACATAGATGAATGAGAAGGCTAACTGTTGCTAATGACATGAGATGACCGACAGTGTAACTTTTGCTAATGACATGTGATGACCAACAGTGTAACTTTTGCTAATGACATGTGATGACCAACAGTGTAACTTTTGCTGGTGATTTGAGATGACTGAACATCATTTGTATTAGAACTGTTATTTTAAACAAGTTAATGCATTTATTTAATTGGTCTAAATTTATTTGTCGCTTTCCTGTCAAATATCAAAGATTGGATTAAAGCAAATATTTTTTTCTTACATTTTTGTCTTTTTGCATAATCATTTTTTTTTTAATGCATATTTGTTTAAAAACTTTTTGCTGTAAATTTTCTATCAATAAAAAGCTGCACATTTTTATTCTAATTTTTGTAACAAATGTGATCAATAAATTGTGTTTTTAAAATGAATTTTCAATTTAAAACCTTTTTGCAAATATTTGCCCATTAATTTATATTAAATATTTTTACAACTGAACATTGTATTTTTCATTTGACTTGGATCAACTAAATGTGTTTCTTGCAACATTAATTAATTTTAAAACATTAAGAACACTGTTCGGAGGTTTCAAACATTGTTTAAACAAAATATTTTATTTAAAAGAGAGATACAACATTATTGTTGTATAAATAAGTTGTGCATTCGTACTGCTGGAAAAAAACATTAGAATGGCTTTGTAAGTTTTGTATATTTACAAATTAAAAATATAACACAACAAATAGAAATAAGGCATTTATGGAACAGGCTAAATGTAAATAATGCACACAAATTATGAACATCTTGCAAAATAGCATAGTCAGTTGCAAAATTGATAAGGAAATAATGAGCTAAAGGAGAGCAGACATTTTGACAATTATAATACAAGTGATCCATCCAGTACCGGTAGTAGATCTCTCCACTTGAAATCAAACCAACAGCTGCCTTGTTCAGAAAGATTCATTCAATTCATATTATAATCATTATAAACTGCCTTTTATAAACTAACATTTAATTAGGCTTTTAATATTAAAATGCAAATTTGTACTTTACCATCAAACCAATAATTGAATGAAACTTGTCAGCATAATTATTTTATTCCTATGCTGTTCTGTCCTTTCTAACAAAAGCAAATATATATAAAAATTCCTATTGTAAGCGTCAAAAGTTACTTGAATTGTGGATAGCGTTTAACTTGAAAGAAGCAAATTTAAGATGAGCATTTTGTGTACAGAAATAATTTCATTGAAAGTGAGCAATTATTTCTTAATATAATTCACAATTGCATTATTTGTAATACAGCCTGACTCGTTTTAGCAAGGAAAACTTTACTTCAGTTTGTCGAGGATTGTTTCTTCTGTCAAATCATCCAAACTCCGCAATTCTATGACCTGAAAAAACAAGTCAATAAAACTGACTATTTATTTGCTCAAATAAAATGACTTCATTGTTAAAGGCTAAATCTGATTAATTGAAAGAGTTTTATTGAAGCCATTTGTTTTGTTTACTTTTAATCTACATATCATAGATCTATAAGTCATAAATAAATTTCAAAAGGAAATTTTCTTATTTTGCACAATGATTATTCAAATCTAACCTTTGTGAAATCACCATCTTTAACAGCTTTTGTCTTAGAACCAGCATACATCATCTGTTGTTCAGGACTACAGCCTTAAACAAAAGTCTAGATTTATTACTGCTAGTCACTTTGGCTACTCATGCTCATGTCACTTTAAATTTAAACATAAAATTTTTTTTTTCATTTTCAACTTAAAAACAAAAAAGACTTTCAAAGAGTTTAACAATGCACTAAAACAGGGGTCTCAAACTCGCGGCCCGCTGGCCACAAGGAGTATGAGGAAGAAAGTTAAGCGTAGTTCTTGAGAACCCTTAATGTTTTTATTTGTTATTAATATAGGTTGAGTAGATTTAACAGTTGTACTTTATTGAATTTGTAATAGTTTTTTTAAGGAATACTTGATGCGGCCAAGTTTCACTCAGACTCTATTTCCTGCGGCCCCCGGATGATTTGAGTTTGAGACCCCTGCACTAAAAGGTAGCAAATAATTTAAATTTATTAAAATGCATTAGGCAAAGAAAGTCTGTGCAGAAGGGTAGTAGTAGTAGTAAGTTACTCTATGATGCCAAAGAAAGTCTGTACAGAAGGGTAGTAAGGCACTCTATGAAGCCAAAGAAAGTCTGTACAGAAGGGTAGTAAGGCTCTCTATGAAGCCAAAGAAAGTCTGTACAGAAGGGTAGTAGGGTTCTCTATGAAGTCAAAGGATTCAAATTAAATTTAGAATAAACGAAAAAAAAAAAAATTTAATATTAATTTATGAAAATATTTTCTACGCTCCCTATCAACACCTGCTTCAAATGACTTTAAATGTTAGTTGGACGCAGGTGCAGGCTGACACGGGCAAGAGGGTCAAGTGGGACAAAAAAATTATATTGGATATAAGGACAAGAAAATCTGACGGATTTGTGAGTGGAGAGAAAGTCTTTAAAAAATTTAGATTTATTACTTCTAAACAGTGGCATAGCTAGGATTTGTGCCACCCAAGATTTCTGCCGCCCCCTTCCATGAAAAAACTCTGCAGTTGGCAGAAATTGCCACCATCCATTTAAAGAAAACAGAGCCGCTTGGCACGTCCCCCCCCCCCCCCCCACTTAGGCTGACCCAAAGTACAGGAAATGTGATGTGAAGATTCCAGTTATACCACAGAGTAATTATGTAATTGCTTAAAGGACCTACAAATAAATTAATAATTTTTTAAAAGTTATAGCTGCTTACCCTGTGGAGAAATGAAAATAAAGACAAGGGGATAAGAGACTCGGCCATCAGCATGTTTTAGCACATAGCTCAGGCATACATATCTGGGCTGCTGTGGTGGTAATTCATCTTGTAACTCAGATATTGAAATGTTCTGTGAAAATAATTGGAATAGTATCATGTTATATCAGGCATTTTCATCAAATATTGAATGGTTGAATATGATTTTTCAAAAATCCTCTTAACATGTGATGAATAAAAAATTTGGAATTTTTAAATAATAATTTTAATATATTAATATTGAGAAACTTGTTTAAAAAAAAAATAAAATGATATACCTTTAGGACTTCAAAATTGGCAGTGTGTATTAATGATCCACAAAATGAGATTGAAAACTGAAGTTAAGTTATTAATAAAATAAAGAGAACATAAGGTAAAGTCATAAATTGTCACACACTTCAGTGACACTTCTAACCTATCTCTCCTTAGTCATACTCTAATAATATAAAATCTTTGAAGCCTTCTGATCATTTTTAAATCTTACGTCATATTCTTCATCCAGTACGATCTTCAGAGATGCTTTGTCAATTTTCACTAAAAAAAATATTGAAAGAGAATAACTTTAAAAAAAACACCTATTAATTAATATTATGGCTAATATTTTAACTTGCATTGGCTGTTTTAACTCAAAATGAAAATTGAAATTTGATAAAAAATAGAATGGCTATTCTAAATATAACAATTTAGATGCCTAAAACTGTGTTTATGGCAGCTGCCAAATTTGAATGAAAGCAAATTACAACTTATCCAACAAACTACAATTTCTCCAAAAAACTACAACTTTTCCAACAATGTATTACTCTTGTTATCATTCTTTAGATTTTATAAAGTTGAAACTTAATGCATCTGTTATGATATGCAACTTATGCCTCAAGATACTTAACTTAATTATTCATATTGTAAAAAAAATATATATATAATTTAAAGCTGTGTAGAAAAGTTTTATATTTAATATTGAATTTGCACCTAAAACTAAGAACTGAAGAGTGGTTAAGTGCATGCCTGTCATTAATAGGATCTGCTCCGAGTTTTAATTTACATTCGCTGCAGTTTTTTCATGTCATTTTTAATTATATAATTTATTGTTTTGCTATTTATTAAGTCCATTATGTTTTACCAATGTTTATAAATAATATGACAGGTCTAGGGAGGCCATGTCAAGAATTTGTGGTAATTTGTGTTAAAGGTGTCTAAATTGTGTTGATTGGGGGTGGGTGGGGTGTAATAAATTCTAAAGTGCATTATGAATGGTTCTAAACGTTTTGACAGCATAATAAAAGGAAGGTTATTAAAAAAGGGGTTAAAAAAGTATCAAATAAAATCTGTAATAATATCTGTCTTTTAAGAAAATTTATTGATATTAAAATATTGCTATTGCATAAATAAAGCTATATTTATAATAAACGTTTACCGATATCAATAACAAATTAAATATAATTCTACTTACATACAATAGCTGCAACATTCTTTTCTTTTCGAAGTTTGAATTTCTTTAGCAGATCAATAACCTCTTGAGACATGTCACACACGCTTACATTAGTTGACTGCAAATTACAAAATTATTAATGTTAAAATTATTTAGGCTCTTGAAAATGTAAATAGCCCTAACAAGTGTCCTTAAAAAAAAATAAAAATTTGATTTAAAAAATAAACACTAAACACTATTACTTTATTACTAAACTTGATTTTGTTTTAATCCTTGGATCTTTGTTCCTGCGATGATAAGGATAACCATGTGATCCGTTGACATATAATATTTACTGACATTAAATTAATTATTATAAAAACATTCAATTTTCAAGGTTGTCCCTTTCTCGTAGGTTGCTTTGATTGACAAGCAGTCACTCATATGACTAATTTTTAGGCAATGATATTTAGGCTAATATTAATAATATAATGAGCACCTAAAAATTGTTTAAAATAAATAACTAGTTCCATACCCCCTAGTGAGGGTAGGCCCTACCTACTAAAATTATTTAATATCACACCAAGGTTAAAATCAGTAATTCAGAAGGCCTTAATTCAATATTCCAATTGAAAAAGAAGTTTAATATAATTTTACTATTTTAATAATTTCAACTCTCTGGAGACTGGGCCTTTTTGGACTGTCTGTGCCAAGAAGTCCTTTTCACAAGCCCTGCACTTTCTTTGCAAAAAAGATTTATACAAAATAAATTAATTACTTTACAAATATTAAACTGTATATATTCTTGTAGAGAATTGCATGAACTAATATGATCTTTATGAACCAAACTGAAATATCAACATTTATACCAATGAGATATTATGATTTGCATAATTTATGCATGCATTTTTCATAAAATATTCTACTAGGGGTGTGTATGCCTTTACATTATTTCAAGGTGACACTATTTTTTAAACATAATTTATAGACAGATAGAACACTGTAAACTATCAATGGAAGCAGTCATTAAAATGGCAAGAAATAGGAAGAGCAATCTGATTAGCTTATACAAGGACCAGCCAGCCAGTCTCATTGCTTGTATTTTTGAGCCTACGTTCTGCCATCAGTCTCTGTTACCATTCGATTTATCAGCCCAGCCATCTCAAGAGGATTAATAAATAGCCTAAGAATAATCTGTGAATAAATCGTTAATCGCCTAATAATGTTTTTTTAAATTTTAATTTGGACGATCAGTTACGCTAGTTTGGGACCATCCATATAATATGTTTGAGAAAATGACACATTTTCAAAACCCCTACCCCCCCCCCTATTGCCCCCGTACATTTTTAATAACAAATAATTATTTTCATCAGACCCCCCCCCCTCAAATCACATGCTCCAATTTATTTTATGACCATTAGGCATTACCATGATGTACATTGCATGCAATTAAATCTGTAAGCTGTGTAATGTGTTATAAAACATGTAACAAATTTTCTCTGCTGTTTGGCCTAGACTGGGTTCTCAAACAGTGTAGTGTGGAGATGAAATTCAGGCTAGTTATATGCTGTCTTTATTCCAACCCTTACTTACCATTCTCAGACCTTGTCTCTGAATTAAACTCTTTCTTAGAAAAAAACTCTTCAACCACAATATGAGATGTTTAAGTTAGACATGTTGACTTCAGTAAAAAAAAAAAAAAAAAGAAGGGGCCACATTGCCAACATTCTGAACCAGGAAATGTTTGTTTGGTGCCATGGCCATACATAGGCTATACCATTCATCCAGTATATGGCCAAACAGCAAATTAATTAATAGGTTTGGCCATCTGATCTGGTCAGATTCAGAATGCCTACTTACTACTATTGCACTAATATCAGGTACTCCATTTTCTTTCTGTGGACCCCCCACCTCTTTATTTTTTAAAAAACTAAATCTCACTCAGTGCATAGGCATAGGCATAGTGCATGCCTTAGCCTTGTTAAATAAACCATATTATTTATATTAATTAAAATATTAAAAAGCCAAGTTATTATAAGTATATTATATGCAGTGGATGGCCTCACTGTAAGTTGCTAAGACTAAGAGTCTAAGACTACTAACTAACAGTGAGAGTCTACCACATTTGACGATTTGTTTCAATATTAAATTTGAAGACGGTGAAGAAAATAAGTCTTTACTCTTTACTAAAATTCAACTAAAATACTAAATAACAACGACAAACCATTTTTATAAATGTGATATATATATCAGGGTAGAAATATTGTCCAACAGAGTATCAAATTATTTCAAAACAGTTGTTAAATCTAGTCTGGAATGATTGAATTATTAGGAAAAACGTCACATTATCAATGGACAATTGGTCGAGAGACACTCCCCCCGGAAGTGTATTCTCAGCAACACTTCAACCTAGATGTCGAATTTTTTCAATTTAATAAATAATTTACCGGAATACAGTATTTATGATATTTTTTTAAAATAAATAATTACTCATATTTGGTTTGAAATAGAATAATCCTTTTGGGGATACCTACCACCCCCTCATCCACCTTTCATCGTACTTTCACCCCCTTCACGCAACATCCAACGGACCATCTCAATGCAATCTATCCCTTCATTATCCATCTTTCACAATACCAATGTACCTTTCACCGTTTCACCTCCTTCAATCCACTTTCCACCCCCTTCAATCCATTTTCCACCTCCTTCAATCCACTTTCCACCCTTTTAATTCAACTCTTACTTATAAGGATTATATGTGATGATTAAGAATCTGTATCTGCCATAACGACATCTGATATGACGACATTACTGATTGACAAACATCGCTTGACTTTTGTATTTATTGATGGATTGAGCTAATTGAAGTAATTTTTCTCTTCTTTTGGTAACAAAGCCTATCGCCAAATCCTTGATTGTTGTGTCTGTAAAAGCATCCCCCACTTTATTATACTTTGAACCTTTCATACATTATGGTTTTACAACTATTAGATAACATCATCTATGGAAAAGGTGCATATTTAGGTGTGTGGCAGTGTAGGAGGCCACGGTTTTGCGAAAACAGTGTGTAGCGCCCAGAACATTGTATGGAAATTTGCCCTCGCCCAACGAGGAATTTGACCTTGGGATCAGGGCTTGGGTATAAGTTACCCTGCAGATGACCAGCGTTTCTCCGTTGCTCAGAATACTTAAATATTGGAAACCACTAGGTGTGCTCTAGTTATAAGTTCAATAATTTATTTCTCGGGACCCCAGTGCATCATGCTTTGAATTATATCTAGTCGGAAAGGGGAGTTTATTTGCTATACTTTAGTTTTTTTACAAGTCTCCAACGTTATAGGATAATTAATATTTTAATAGTAAGTAATTAAGAGATTTCACATTCATCCATGGGGTCCCAACCCATTTTACTTCAATATCTCAAAAACCATTTAACTGATAGAAATATAAGAATGTATCTCAGATAGCCGAGGCAAAACTGAAGAGGACACACATCTAAGTCTTTAGGGCTTTGGTCCGGGGTTTTGACTTTCATTCGGGTGTGGTCCCCAGGGTTTGTCACTTTACCACAGGAAATCTGCTTTCATTCGGGTGTGGTCCCCAGGGTTTGTCACTTTACCACAGGAAATCTGCTTTCATTCGGGTGTGGTCCCCAGGGTTTGTCACTTTACCACAGGAAATCTGCCAGAGGGCAAGTAAGGTACCGTCTTAGTCGGGGCGTGACGTACACGCTTTCTAGTCTGTTCGCGCGTGACTATTTAGGGCGGACACACTAAGCAGTTTTTTTTATCTTAGGTTTTAACAGCATCCCTGAAGTGTGTCATTGTGCACCGCGGCCCATTTGGACGCTCTGTAAGTAGAAGCAAATACGCCATTATATAATTTATGTGTTGGTAGAATGCCATCGTTAGGAGTTAGTAACTGAATATTTCATAACTTATATTAGGCAGTGTTTTAATCACATGTTAGCTCCTAAATTAACAATGCTATTGTGATGGGTGAACACACAACCGATCACTGAATTCTGAAATGGAATTAAATACCAGTTTATGTGAGCTTAACACTGAACACTGAACACGCAAACGTTATAGCGTTCTGGTTACACATACTGCAATGTGCTTATAAGCTATTGATACAACAGTATACATCCAGCGAACACTGAACACGCAAACGTTATAGCGTTCTGGTTACACATACTGCAATGTGCTTATAAGCTATTGATACAACAGTATACATCCAGCGAACACTGAACACGCAAACGTTATAGCGTTCTGGTTACACATACTGCAATGTGCTTATAAGCTATTGATACAACAGTATACATCCAGCGAATGTACGTCAAATGTGTATGATGGGCCGACTCTCCTGCCATGTGCTAAATTCTTACATAGAAAATGGTGCATGTGTTAGGAGACTATTAACAGCGGCATTAATATAATTAGACATTTCGCAATTTGCTTTTCTCTTTAAAAAGACACAGCGATTGATGGATGCAAGTCTCTAACTAAAGGTGGCTATACCCTACACCTGTCCTGCTATGGGTGCATCTTACATAGACCCCTTACATGGACGACAGTAACTTACATAGCCCCCTTACATGGACGACAGTAGCACAGTAATTTCTAGACCTTGATGTTAGCCCCCACATCTCACACTCGTTCTGTGTGTAACACTAACATAGAGTACGCACACTCGTTCTGTGTGTAACACTAACACAGTGTACGCACACTCATTCTGTGTGTAACACTAACACAGTGTACGCACACTCGTTCTGTGTGTAACACTAACACAGTGTACGCACACTCGTTCTGTGTGTAACAATAACACAGTGTACGCACACTCGTTCTGTGTGTACCACTAACACAGTGTACGCACACTCATTCTGTGTAACACTAACACACTGTACGCACACTCGTTCTGTGTGTACCACTAACACAGTGTACGCACACTCGTTCTGTGTAACACAAACACAGTGTACGCACACTCGTCTGTGTAACACTAACACAGTGTACGCACACTCGTTCTGTGTAACACTAACACAGTGTATGCACACTCGTTCTGTGTGTACCACTAACACAGTGTACGCACACTCGTTCTGTGTGTAACACTAACACAGTGTACGCACACTTGTTCTGTGTGTAACACTAACACAGTGTACGCACACTTGTTCTGTGTGTAACACTAACACAGTGTACGCACACTCGTTCTGTGTAACACTTACACAGTGTACGCACACTCGTTCTGTGTGTACCACTAACACAGTGTACGCACACTCATTCTGTGTGTAACACTAACACAGTGTACGCACACTCGTTCTGTGTGTAACACTAACACAGTGTACGTGCCACAAGTTAAACACTGCCACGTCATTTCTTATATAATTAAACATTAGTACGATGATAATAGTTTTAATTGCCCTTAGTACTACTCCATTCTTAGTCAAATATATTTTGTGGCCTCTTGTAATGACGTAGTTATTAACATATTTATTATTAGCTGTGTTATTCAATGTTAATCAGGACATTGTTAACCTGTACTATTTGTTTCTTTTCAGATATTGACATTTTTCTTTGGACTTTTTCTTCCACTTTTTCTTCCACTTTTTCTGTATATTTTTTTGTTGTTGGCAAGTTGATAATAAAGCTATAGTCCTCAAGACCTGAATTTCTTTAGTAAAACTGTCAGCCACGTTCATCACCACCATGATCACACTGCTACAGTTGGTTTGTACAAATCTTTCTATACACAGAGACTGAGGAAGTTACAATGGGATCTTTTTCTTGTTGTGTATTGTCTGCTGAGGAAGGCATTTAGCCGAAACTCATTTATTGTCTTGTCTTTTTTTAAAGCCTAAACATGTTATTTACTTAGAATCTGAGCAAGGCTAGAATCTCTCTTGGTGAACAAATAGGTTTTATTTGAACATGTCTGATGGAAAACATGAGATTAAAGAACCAGATTACCATTTATAAAAAGTAAAATAATCCATTTTAAAGAAACAAATATTTATTTAAACAAAATAAGGGTTCACTCTGCAGACACATTGCTGGCCCAGCCCAGCACTAAAAATGCAGCTAAAAGCTCAAAAGTTCTGAAATGGAAGCAGATTTAATCTAATAAAAATAGTACAAACTATGCTCTTCAAACATAATTTCAAGTGGTTGATTTTGGATTTTGATTTAAAATGACAGGTGATGATTTTTGAAGTGTCGGACTTGTAGAAATATCAATATCCTTTTCTGAATAACTTGATAGTACCATGTCATGTTTGGGGGTAATATTATTTACAGTTCGAGTCTTGGGAGTATGACCTCTAGTTGAAATTATTTCATTCTCGTAGTAATCTTTCAACTCTGACAAGTCATCTTCCATCATCTGAAAAACTTGTTTGGATGTAGTCATCGAGGCTTTAAATTTGACCTCTTGATCACTCAGGCCTTGCTGAGCTTGAATTAAACAATGATTGGGTGAAAGATGTGGGAGTCTGAGTATCTCATTTTCAAAACTTTCTTGTGAAATGGAAGACAGGCTTCCAGCTCTGGACAACTCACCTGAAGATGACAGACTACTGACTCTGGACAACTCCCCTATAGACAGAGAAATTTTTGGTAAACTTTTAAAATGATCCCCAGGTTTGTTTGAATATGTGATTTCACTGACAGATTTTTTCACTGAACTGATGTGGTCACGCCTGTCTACATGAAATGAACCAAAGGAACTAGGAGAAGAGTCAGAGGAATCGTGAACACTGTCAAATAAATATGTTTCGCTGCTAGAGCATGGTGAAAAGTCTGCAGCATTATTTGAAGACTTGTCCTTCTCAAGGTTGTATACGGATTTGTCTGTTGCCTTGACGTGTTTGCTGGCAATAATTGTGTCTTCTTCATCTGAATCACTGTCTATTTCTCCACCAGGCTTGGTGTCCTTTATGGCTTTCCAGGTTTCTGCTCGTATCGTCTCAGCATCACCTTCTTCTGCAAGACAACAAAGCCATATATTATTCGAGCCCTAATTAAGTTCAATAATCATTCTATTGGCTGGGTTATAACAGTATATAATGATAATAATAATTATTGGGATTCTTGTGCAATAATTAACTTATATAAACTCAGTATTAATTGCATTCAAATTTTATTATTAACATTTATCTAAATCACATTAAAAATTTATTTATAGTAGCTGGAAAATGAAAAAGAATACGTTTTTAATAAATGAATTTAATATCTGATATATCAAAGATTTTGCATTCCTCTTGATATCAGATTTCTTTAGTAAAGAGTACTAAATATTTAAAGATCAGTGATAAATGTGACAGTATGAGTGACTGATGATTATTGTTGTAGTATGTATTGATTGAACTTTGGGATTGTCCTGTGTTGTTGACATGTTGTATGACTGGATCTGGTGAATTGTTTTCATAAACACTTAAACTTAAATGTGTGAATACTGGCTGGAGAACTGGAGTCAGTGATCATGTGATGCAGGGTATAAAAAGAATTTAGAAAAGAATGTTACACAGGCTTGAGTTGATAAATTATTATTTTTTACTGGCATCCATCCACCACAATGTGACGATGGTGTAGACTTGACAGGACAAAATCCACAAGGCCTGGGATTATTTTTTTTAGGATTATAAGCTGGTTCCCTACATAGCAAATCGCCTCTCTCCACGCCACTGAATAACCCAAGGGAACATCATGTGGATGATACAGCTTGGCACCATTGGCGTCGCAGGAGTTGTCGGAATGTTTCATTGTGGTAATCAATTCAGAGTTTCCTTCTCTTAGACGAGTTGCCATCCAAGGTTAATGAGTCCCATCCACCTGGGGGTGCTGGCGATGTTTATGCTTGACTGGGCTTTGATGGGGGATTGAACTCCAGACCATGAACTTGAAATAGGCTTGGTTAAGACCACTTGGCCACCCAGCCCCCATTTCTTATTATACTGTTACAATAAAATCCCACAGTATAAACCCACATAATTAAGTAAACATGTGGAAAGTAAACATTCTCTTTACCTTCTAGAATCTTGTCATCATCTTCCCTGAGTGCTAACAGTTTACTGCTCAGTGGAAAGTAAACATTCTCTTTACCTTCTAGAATCTTGTCATCATCTTCCCTGAGTGCTAACAGTTTACTGCTCAGTGGAAAGTAAACATTCTCTTTACCTTCTAGAATCTTGTCATCATCTTCCCTGAGTGCTAACAGTTTACTGCTCAGTGGAAAGTGAACATTCTCTTTACCTTCTAGAATCTTGTCATCATCTTCCCTGAGTGCTAACAGTTTACTGCTCAGTGGAAAGTGAACATTCTCTTTACCTTCTAGAATCTTGTCATCATCTTCCCTGAGTGCTAACAGTTTACTGCTCAGTTAAAAGTGAACATTCTCTTTACCTTCTAGAATCTTGTCATCATCTTCCCTGAGTGCTAACAGTTTACTGCTCAGTTAAAAGTGAACATTCTCTTTACCTTCTAGAATCTTGTCATCATCTTCCCTGAGAGCTAACAGTTTACTGCTCAGTGGAAAGTGAGCCTCAGACAAAAGTTTCTGTAATTGCTCTTCACTAAGAAGTGGTGGATTCTCCATGAGGTACTGGCGCGAGGACAACTGGGACCTGACAAATAAAAATAATACAAACAGTAAAGACATATAAACCAATCAAACGTCACAGAGATATTACTACCTAAAGAATTTGCTGTAGTTATTGTAATCTTGACACCCTATGTAAGCAAGTGAATACTTGACAAAAAAGGTATTTTGAAAATTCAATAAATAGATAGGTCTAATAGTAATGGTAACCAAGTTAGAAGAAAAAGCCTCTAATAAGTAAATGTATACCAGTAAGTAGAAATGCCAGGTACAGAAGGTGAGAAATAAAATATTAATATTTGGTGACCTGGGTGTGGAGTCTGGAGTTTCCAGATAAGAAGTTCTGGACAAGTTTCTAACACATTCATCTAGAAGCTTCTCCAACTGCTCATCCGTAAGATGTTTTTCCTCCTCATCCTTGGAAAGATGAATGGTAAGAATTTAAATTATTAAAAACAAATGTCTAAAATTCATTGATATATATTATATATTTTAATTAAATTTTAATATTAAAATAAATATATTAACATTTCTGTAATATGCCAAATTTATAGGTTCCAATGTTATCGATTACATTTTCAAATACCCGGTACCAGTAGTATTTACAGTGACAGGAAAAAAAATGATAAAATCAAACAATTGATGTGAATCAACACTGTCAGTTATAGATGTAAAAAAGATTCACTCAACACAAATACGTCATCAAACTGAAAGCTAAACACACATTTTTACAACATTGACAAATTCATGAAAAAAGTAATCAAGCATATAATCTCTACCTCCATCTCTTGTGGGATTTTAAATTTTTCAAGTTCTTTTTCGATGGTCTGTAACCTGACACTGAGTTCTCTTTCTTCCTTTGTCTCAAAGAGAGTACGTTCCCCTGGCTCCTCTACTGCAGGAGTTTTGATCCCAACTCGAGTGAAAAGTTGCTAATGACAGGTGAGAGCAAAAACATGTTGCTAGTGACAGGTGAGAACAAAAATATGTTGCTAGTGACAGGTGAGAACAAAAAGATGTTGCTAGTGACAGGTGAGAACAAAAACATGTTGCTAGTGACAGGTGAGAACAAAAACATGATGCTAGTGACAGGTGAAAACAAAAACATGTTGCTAGTGACAATGATGAGAACAAATACAAGCACAAACAAATAACTACAAAAACTAAATAAAGCACAGAATACAATTTAATTGTGCAAGCTTTTTATAAAAATCATCAGTGAAACAAAAATTATAAATCCTTTTTGAAATATAAGAAAAGATAGATAAAAACGAAAATCTGTCTGTAAAGTATTTTTTATCTATGAATTTTGTCAACTTAAATTTTTTAAACTGAACCAATCCACCTTTTCCTTTCTCTTCTTGACCTGTAAAAAATGTCCAATATATTTTGTTGTCATTGAACCTAGTAACATACATGCGAGACAGCATTGCTTTTCATCGTGTTTACGATCATGGCATTGAATTCTTCTTCAGGCATGATTTGTTTCAGTTGTTCATTGATGTTGGTCAAACTCATCCTTTCAGTTGTGTCTGGACAGAAACCTTCCCCTGGATGAACTGCAAGTTGATATGGTCCAACTGTCACAGGCTAAAATGTTGAAAATAACAAGAGAAAGTCTCACTAATTATGGCGAGTTTACAGCACACATAAAATGACAGTGTTCTAGTGGTCAAATCAAAGCCTGAGTTTTGGGCAACATAAGGGCCCAAATAAAAGAATAAAATCTGTTATTCCAACTTTAACTAATTTGAAATTGAGCCTATGTAATGTCTACATTTTACGTTGGTTACACATTATTTACATAGGACACAAGAGAAGATTCATTTTCAGCTATAACTTACATTTAAATTATTATATATATATATTGAATATTGTAATAAATAACTCTTTGAAATTGTGGCCCTTGTATGTCCTTTATGATGTAATTTTGTTCAAGAAATGCAATTGTTTAAGACAATATAATTATGACATAATCTCAGAGTGACTAAATACACTAGAGGGTGCATAATTCCATGTAAAATAACTTTACCTCAGCAGGATTCTCAATGTCTGGTAGGTCATCCACACCTTCAAGTAGTTCCTCTAATCTTTTCTTCTCATCATCAGTCATTGCTATTGGATCATTGCCATGAGCTGCTAACTGTGGAAGAAGATACAATGTAATAAATACGTTATGAACAATCTTTATGCAATTTAAAACAATGACCTTCAAAACAATACTTGTTTCTGTTTTTGAAGGACATGAAGCAAACATATAGAATCAAAAACATTTGAATTGAATTATTTTTTTATCTATACTATTTTGAGTTATTATTTTACTTTTTACAATGAAAATAGAAAAATAGTTATAAATTACCTTTTTATTTCTTTTGATAAAGTTTTTAGATGTATTTCCTTTTCCAGGAGGTCTAGACATGCTTGAGGCAGTATTTCTAGTTTCACCCTTGTTGGGAGTGTTAAGCTCTGATCTGGACTTTTGATTTTCTATTGGTCAATGTTTTCAATTAATTATATAGTTTCTAGTTTTTTTTATAATTTTGAAGAAAATAAAGTTTAAGTGTCCATTACAATTTATAAATGCACTGCTTAAACAATCTTGCATTTATCTAAATTAATTGCATATTTTTTTGTTATTTATTAAGGTAGTAGCAAGACATGCATATATAAAACATTTATAAATGACCCCACCCAACCATTTCCTAGAACATCCAGTGAAAAACATGGATCATCTGTTATCATAAAAATCATACATTAACTTATGTTGATGAAAACAACATATTTTATTGTAATTTTTAAATCATATTTACCTTGAGTGTGATCCCCACCTGCCTTGTTTTTACTATTAATATTTGTCTTGATCTCAGCCTCATCTATCTGTGTTTGAAACACGGGGGGAATGTTGTCCTCATTGTCAAGAATGATACCTACAAAAAACAACAAATATGTTCGTTAATCAAAATTTATTTTAAAGAAAAATGACATAAAGATGGCTCTAAAAATGTTAATCAGATAAAAAATGTGAGATTCGCAACAGGGCAAGTAATTAACCTCGTAGCAATTAATATTTATTGTACGATGTTTCATTATCTTTGATTAATTTCAAGAATTTTTTACCCTTCAAAATATATTAAAATTGTTTAAACTGGATAGTTTTATGTAAAATCATCCAGAGGATGAAAATTTAACTACTCCTCGTTTTTAGCAAAAAGCAAATAAATTAAATAATAACTGATACCATATTGTCTTGGCTAGGTGCAGTTTATTAACACTTATACAGTTTTACGATATTTCTTGAGTTACACAACTGATTTTTTCCCCCCCATAAGAAAGCATCTGGTAAAAGAATTTCAATTTATGGTAATGTAAATGGAATCCTGAAAAAGCACATTGATTGTTTTAGAAAAGAATTTAGAGGTAAAAAAATAAGTTAACTTGGAGAAAGGAAGGCTGAGAAATGTTTACAAATGCTGATAAAATAAAAGTATCATGGCATTGAGCAGAGACAGCTCAAACACTTTAGTTACCGCACAAGCAAGTTGTCTGATAAAAATTGAGAAGTTGCTGACCACAAAAATATTTAGTTTTTTTTTTTACATGTTTCTAGGTTTTAAAAAACTTTTTAAAAAATCAAATGTATATTTTTGGGCTTCACTTCTAAGAGTATTGAAAAGGTTGGCAATATTTCAAGTTATATAACATATCCCCACTAGAAAAGAGGAAAGAATGCATGAGACGTTGACCTCAGTGCTTGAGGACCTGGACTATGCCTATAGAATAGGATTGCCGTCCACCAAAAGCCAAGATGCATAGGATAAAATAAAGAGGCTAACTGGTACTGCCTCTATCATAGGACTTAAAGTCAATGTCACAAAAACAGATGTGGTGAGAAAATAGGCCAGCGCGGAGGACACAATCACTGTATACAATAGCTCACAGCGGAGGACACAATCACTGTATACAATAGCCCACAGCAGAGGACACAATCACTGTATACAATAGCCCACAGCGGAGGACACAATCACTGTATACAATTGCCCACTGGAAGATTGGACAGAGTTTAGTCAAACAGCTGGTGAGTGTTACAGGTTATAGATAATTTCCATTGAAGTGCTGAGATGTCAATCCAGAGGGACAAACATTGTAGAAGTAGAAACCATGAATGCAAGTCACTATACTACAGATGGATTGGTAATGTTTATAGAAGGCCAACAGCTGACTTTTTAGAACAGCACTAAAGAGGACAGCCCAGGGAAGATGAAACTAATAGGCACTTTTTCAAACACCAATGAGAACATAATGATTGAATGAAAGAACCCTGTAATTTCATATTTATTCTGTTATAAAACTTGTTTAATTTTAATCCGTATTACCTGCATTTGATAATAATAAAGTTCTCATTTTTGTGAGTTGTTAAAAAGCAAATAGTATAAATTACTACTGTTTAACAAGTCTATAGTAATTTTAAGATGACCATAATATTAGTTCAGTTAGGAACTCAACCTTTGAAGCTACATGTCACATAAATACACTGATACACAAAGATCCTTGACCTTTATAATGGGAGCTACATGCCACATAAATAGACTGACAGACAAAGATCCTTGACCTTTATAATGGGAGCTACATGTCACATAAATAGACTGAAACACAAAGATCCTTGACCTTCATTATGAGTAGATGGGAGCTCCAGAGATAAAAACTTTTCAGTGTTGAACTTGATTTCACGATAAAATGGCGTTCCTTGATCCATCTCAGCAATCTCTTTGCGCATTCTAGAAAAGCAAACAAAACCACCAGTGATTAGAAAAGTCTTTATAAAATTGTACTCCGTACAAGATGAAAATGCCAGCCCTAATAAACGCCTTCTCCCTTTGTAAATTGTGACAAATTTGTCAAGGTCATTGTGAAACATGTGGAAGATTAATTTTGTTACTTAACATTACAGTATTTAGTAATGGTTGGTAGTGAACTAATCTACCTTCTTTCTAAGAGAAGTCTTTCTTTTTTGACTTCTCTTTCTATTTTGAGTTTCTTTTTCAGAATTTTATCCAGCTTGTTCATCTTAATGATGGCCTCTTTCAGTCGTGGGTCCATGTTCTCATCCATTCTTAGCGAGTCATCAACATCTTTTTTCTCATCTTGTTCTCCGGGTGTGTGGCCAGATTCAATGGCTTTCAGGCGACTCTGGAAGCCAGCCAGCTCATCTTTCATCTCATCTCGAACCTGAATTAGAGAAAATTTTAAGTTAATTGACTGATATTTTGGTGATCAACTATAATTTCTAAACTAACTTGTTTTATAGTAAACAAGAAATGATGCTGAGGTGATTACCTTAACATCAACCCGGTAGGAGATCTAAATTTGGCACAGATGCACAAAGTCCATTAATGTACACTTTTTAATACAGAATAGTTCTAGAATCAAAAGTTTAACTTTAATTAAATCAATACAGTTATGATAATTTGAATCAAGAAATGAGATTTTCTCGTTATCAGTGATATTTTGTCTATAAAAACGGCTTAGATATCCTGATGAAGCTGACAGTCATTTCTGGATTAATTCATGAAAATAACATGAAATTTGATTATTTAATTATGCACCTTTATTTCAATTTCCTCTCTGATTTCTTTCATGATATCTCTCTCTTCCTCACTGTCTATGTCATCATCATTATCATCTTCATTTCCTTTAAAAATAGACATAAATATAATAAATAGGTGACAACAGCATCATTGAACATGTGAAAAAAACAACAGTATATAGATATTGCAGAACACACTTGCAGTTCTTGCTCTTACAGGCATTCTATTTACAAAAACTTGTTCCCAACAAATTCACCCTCCCCAGCCAAAGCTAACACTAAATGCCGACAGAGGAAAAGAAAGGTAAGAGCTTATATTCTCCTCTATCATTTTCACCAGCAGTACTAACTGCTTAAATTAAAATAAAAATACTGGTACTGTATTGTTCCAAGTATAGGCCAATTAACTTTTTCCTCACTAATTTAAGTCTTTAAGCTAGGGATGCGGCCCACAATTGGATTTTGCACACAAAAAAACAACAATTTTTAAAAAAATTATAAAAATTGTTTTAAAAAATAACACCAAACTTTAAGGTTGCTGCCTATAATCTAGAGTGGCCTATACTCGGAACATTTTGGTGAATATCTTACCTGCAAATACCAAGGCATTTTTAGTTTGCTCAGCTATGTGGTGATCATTGTTGAACATTCTTGTCCTGGAAGTTCCTGACTCTTGATTATAAAGAATAGAGTTCATAACCGCTAAGCCTTCCTCATCAAGATCTTTCATTTCTAAGTCTCCAAAGATATCAGGAGAGTAATCATCATCAGTTTCTTCATTATCATCCTCATCATCATCCTCATCACTATAAACTTCTTGGCTTGGTAATAAGTCTGCAAATCTTGCACCTTTCTTTTGAATACAATAATTATCAATACATTAAAAAATGTAAATCACTGTTACACTTTTTTTTTTTAAACTATAATTTCATAAATATTTCAATTTCATTGTATTAAAAAAATCTGTTAAAATATGTTTTCATTCCAAGTATTTTGATAATTAAAGTGAGATTAAAGAAACTTTTAAAAAAAAATTTTCATAAATAAAAAACAAAAATAAGTTTTTAATAAGTTGGTTTAATAATTGATAATTTCTATGATTTTATTCCATACCTTTATCTGATTGATTTCATGCAGATTTAATTCTTTAGCCATTGCTGTACTATTAGAAGCTATCTTGAAAAATACCTCATAGGTAAATTGATGAAAGCAACGAGGCTTAGAGGTCTATTTCAGTAAAAAGTTTTCATAAGGGTAGTTAATATTTAAACATTGCAGAGTCTTGATTATGACTTTGCTTAGTTTCACACTGAAAGGGAGAGTAATACTTGTTAAAGTTAAAGTAAAATGTTATGAGTAATTCAAAGGCAGTGAGAAATGTCTAAGTTATGAAAGGTTACTAGGCCTAGACATACCAATAATATATAAATACAGTAAGACATCAATAATCAAAAGTAATGGTGGACTAATATTTATATTATATATATATACTAGATATAGCCCGCCAAACATTGGCGACAGCAATGCGTGAACTTTCCATCTAGTAAAGTTACTTGACAAAACATAAACTCAAGTAACGCACATTTAAGAATCTTAATTATTTTACTTCACCCCTTCCCCATGATACGCCGCTGCGCACTTTTTATTTCTCGCCAATGAACTATATTAATATTCTCATGTCCCAACCACTTTTAAACCAAAAATTTTTGACACATTACTTAAATTGAGACGATTTCATTTCCGAAAAGAAAATATTACGCACCAAACGCAATTGCGTTATTTAAAAATAAATATAATATATCATTTAGTGGAGGTATCAAGAATTATATTTTCGCGCTATTGAACTCATTATTGAACCAAGCCTGCTTGGTCTTTGACCCGTCTTGTTTAACCTTTGCTGGCGAATTATATATATATAGATTATAGTATAAAAATGTGTTGTAAATATTGAGGTCACGGTTTACCACCTGACTTGTGAAAGGTTATTGTTATTACATCTCCAATGAACATCTTTGTTGTTATTTTTTTTTGGTTATGTTTAAAAATTTGAAAGCATTCACATTCACTTTAAATCACATTGTGATTCTTGCTCTGCCTATGCAGATATTTTTTTAACAAGGTAATCTGAATTTTTGATGCTCTGGATTTTGGACTCACCTGATTTTCCACACTTGGGATTTTGGATGCTCCAAACTTTTGATTTCCGGATTATCAATGTCTTATGTTATAGTTATGTTCTTCAAATTGACTTATTTTAATAAATAAGTAAATAAGCCTATGAATGAATATAATATATATTTTTTAGGCCTACCGAGCTAAGTTTCTGTTGTCTTGTTATGTAAGTAATCTCAATGCAAATTTATGTAGTAAGCAAGTAGATAAATAGACCAGCCCTTTTCCGCAAGTCTTTCGTTGACAGGCAGCAAAAAAATGAATATTTATCTTCAAATAAAAAGAAAATATAATTTTAATTTAAAAATCTGGTTCTAGTCCTTAGTCCAGTTTCAAAACTTGTCCAGCCACCAGTCTGCCAAACTTAAAAGTTTGGAACAGGTTGCTGTAGATATTTAAATTTAAAAGATTATTTTTTTAAAATAATGTCATCCACTTTATTTAAATTAGGTAATTGGTCGTTATTTTACTAAGTAAGTAAATGTAAATCAATCAATTCAAGCCGCACGAGCGGAAAGGGTAAAAATTGCCTAAAAAAACTAAAAGTAAAAGTAAAAGAACAACAAATTGTTGATATAATTTACTTTTTAAGTGAAGTCAACTAATAGTGTTAATTTTCCACAATAAGTGATCTTGCAGAACATATATTAGGGCTTTGATACAAGTTCTAGGACTTCAGACATTGTTTTGATTACTCTACCTTTTCACCCAATTTGCACATCATTGCCCGTCACAATTATCCTAGCAACATGATGCAGACGCCATATTTGAACTATTCCGTCATAAATTTCGACTTTTAAAATTATCCAAAAATTCATTGCCCGTTAAATTAGGTTTAATATCTCTTAATTTTTACAACTATCAATCAAGCTGTAACAATAAGTGTACAAATAATCAAAAGTATTTTTACGCTTTACTTTTGGGGTGTTTTTACGTATTTTAAAGCATGCACTTAAAATGTATTTTTTGTATAGTATAATTAGTAAATCCACATTTAATTATTATCATTATTATTAAGGTGGTTTTATATAGCTCGGTACCCCAGCCTAGGGCTAGCTCACTGCGACTGCGCTTCACATAAAAAATTAGCATTTACAGAAAATTATACTTTTAAAAACAACAATTGTTAAAAAGCTTAAACTCATCCACCCAAATACTATCTGCCCTTTTCTAGCCATGGACAACACCCAGCAGCATCGAGCGTTGTTTATCAGCTAGAAGGGGTGGGGGTGAGAATGAGCCGGTATAGTAGAGTTTAAGTCCGACCCCAGATCTGCTCTCGGAATCTTGGAGAAGAGATCAGATACCACTGACCTAGTTGACGTCTTCATTGATGACGTGTGCAAAATCGGTGAAATAGGAGGCATGGTGACAGTGCAGTGGATCTCAAATCACAGTCACGTCACTGTCAGTGGCAATGAGAAAGCTGACACTCTGGCAAAAACCGGGGTTGCAAAGCCCCAGGCAGAAATACCAATAACTTATTTAGGAATAAAGAACTGGCTGACAGACCTCTTCAAGACGAAGTGGTACAGGCAATGGGAAGACAACACGACCGATAGAGGTGTCTTTTCGAATTTGCCCACTCCTAGCAGACAAGACACATGGTGGTGGGTTAGGCCGTAGACAGCAGAGCTTAGAGACGCAGATGCGCACCGAGCATTGCCCCATGGGCACATTCTTCTGGCGGCTGGATAACAACAGGGACCCTACCTGCCAGCATTGCAGCCTGGTCACGGAGACACTAGCACACCTGTTAGCCAAATGTCCATCACTAGTCAGGGTGGTTGGAGAGCCCTACGTGAGGATAATGTCCTATGGCTCAACTCAGTAAATGGAGCTGGTAACCAATGAAGTAGCTGGGGTCATAAGAAAGTAATCTCAGACCCTCACCAGAATATGTGTGTTAGTAGAGTTTAAAGTATTTGCGGGTGTGTATTGGGAGAGAATATTAGGCCTTACAGTTTAACATTTATGTCGGTGCTGTTGAACATGCTTTTTCAACATGACTTGTGATGTCAAATAGATGTTACAGATTTTGCAAATCCGTTCAAGCAGCGATGTTATTATTGTTACTCACTTTACATTCACCTGGACAATGCCACTGTGAAATCGACATCAGTCGAAAGCTTCAAGGCTGCCCTGGCATCAGCTAGGAGCTGTTAGAATAGCAGCATCATACCCCAACCGTTGCACAGATGCCAGTACATGGATGCAGCAACGAACACTACCAGAACCAGAACCAGAGAACTTAATTCTCAAAGTATCGTATTCCTACTCTGTCAATACCATTTATCTTGACTGCACATGACACTTGAACCTTGTCCTTGTTCCATACCTGCAACAGAATCTTCAGGTGAAGAAAGACCAACGTTTAACTTCTCTTTCACTAACAAAGTGTGTTAACATTCTGACCAGCCATGTGCAGTGCACAGAAACACATTAAATAAATCTTATATTGTTAAAAATAAAAGCCTAAAAATTAAATGACTATTTACAATTATTTACACTTAAAAATTAAAAAATAATAATGTAATAACCAGTCAATTTTTAAGATTAAAATTTTAATAGAGAAATGTGATTGTTGACCTCAAATAATCTAAACACCCTCCCTCCCCCTTGTCAACAACTGTCAAAAATCCCCCCCCCCCTATTTTTTTGATGTCATTAATGGACGCCCCTTTGCCTTTTCATATCTTCTTCTTTTTGCATAACATTAATAACATGTTAAGGAAATGACAGAGATGCCCATAAGTACATTGCATTACGTCATTTCAAACACGTTCAAGATCAAAATTTGTTGCAAACTAAGCTAACAAGAAATACTATACCTATACTCAAATCTATAAGGCTATATTGAAAAATTGGAATTTGAATTGCAAACCTTGAAATAGAGCTGTCTCAGGCAAAAAAAACCCGCAGTAAATGCATTCTCTTTCCCAGGCACGGATCGATTTCTTTAAAAAAAATACCTTGAAATAGCATAATACATGTAACTTAATACTCAAGGGGGCTTTCTGTGGGAGAAAAAAGTTCAATTTCGACAATAATCATGTGTGGCACGCAAACACTTTGCTTCGCTTATCAGTCTGCAGTCTTCTAATGACTGATACTGTGAGTCCGATAATGCTACCGGTGGGAAATTCTTAATATATTAATTATTAACCCTAAGAGAATCAACCTTGTTTTACAGTCTCATATTTTATTTATTTATTTTATATTTTAAATGAAAATTATTGATTACTCATTAGGCGTCTTTGTAAAATGACTCTGAATTTAATGACAATCCATTACGAAACATCTTTAAAATGTGCCATTTCGTAAATATATGGGGTTTATGTATATTTCGGTTATGAGCGTGACCAAAGCCTTACAAATTCAACGGTTGTAAATATCAACAGTGTTTCGCAATTTTAGTTACCCTTAGTCTCATCCTAGGAGATTCACTTAGTAGGTAAATAATTTTAGAACGCTTATTTAACACACTATCACATCTGAAGGAACTTATTTATTCAGTCCGTAATTTTTACTAATTAAACTTTAAAAATTTAAAGAACTGCAATGCGGCAAGCTGACCATGCCATGCCCCGCATAGCCGCGCCAGTACTACACTACAACAGTCGTAATAATAATAAATTCCAGTATTATTATTGGGACATGCATTTACATTGAGAAGTATAGGAGAGTGAAATTGAATGAGATAATGGCAATGATTTTAAATTCTAGGGCAAATAAATTAAAGAATAGCCTTGAATAGGGCAATAGGGGAATGAAATTGAATCCCACTACTGCCGCAGTATCAACTCTCTATTATTTTTTTTTTATATATAAAATAATATAATGCATAGTATAGTGAGATAGTCTATAGTTAAAGTTAAAGTATAGGCTTCCAGCCTAAATGGTTTACTACTGCGATCAATTAAAAAAATACTGAATGGGCTAATTTGGAGAGATAGCACCCTGGCCCTGACGTCATTTGCGTGTTTTGTCCCTGGTTCCGATAGGCTCAAAACGGCTAATTTCTTGGATTTCTCATGCTCTCAAGGAGGACTTAAAACTGAAACACATGGTTGGAAGGCTTTACAAAAATGCAATCTGGCATATTCCAATCATTATTTAGTAATATTTTATTCTAAAATGAATGTTAATCAAGATATAAAAATATGAAATTAAAAAAAATAAACAAAATAAACAAATGGGGATGAGCATAATAAGAACTTAATTAATGGAGTAACAGCCCAGGTGACCTGCGGCCACCTTATTCCCCTGTGTAGTCCCATATGTTATATACTGTGCACTGCAGCTGTATTAGACATTTATTAGATATATCAATAATTATTTGACGCTACTCCATTCTCTTATCATCTGTGTCCCTTGATTTAAGTTGATAGTTGATGATTTAGGTTGATAGTTGATAGGTCTTTACTTACGATTTTCTGTTAGGTTTTGCTAACTTAACATTTGACTTTAGTAGTCTGTTAATGTAAAAATGTTGAACCATATCTTTTTGTACTTTTGTCCTTTGCTGTTCTTTGATTGTGTAGCCCAACCTTTTAGTTTTTAAAAATGTTTTGAAATTTTAAAATAAAAAACTGATTAATTCATTTATAAAAGCATGAAAATTTCTTGCAAAAATCTGTAGTATATTATCTTTGATTATAAGGTGGGAGAACAAGCACATTAAACAGATTCTTTGTGGTAAGACATTGTAATCTGTAAAATTATTCAGATTTTAAACATGTATTCAAAACATAAGTTTCAATTAAATTTTGGTGAAATAACCTTTTTGATGCATTTTTGTATATTTTTGTTTACTGGTGTTTAAATTTATGACATATGAATTGAAATAATTTTGACTATAGATTTTTTTTGGAAAAGCTGTTGACATTAATTTCAACTTTATTTCAGCAAACATGTTTTTATGATTTAATCAAATTATTATTACATCATTGCCTTGCAAAAAATTTTAATTTATGGACATTAATATAGACACCTTTTAAAATGGGATATCTATAAAAGATGTGTTTGATATGACACACTCTATGAAGCAGGTATTCAAATTCAAGGATGTAGATCAGCAATATCACTTGAGTAATTCTATTTGTTGGCTGTTAATCGTTAAATGTGAACAATTGTCCCTAGATTTTAAGATCTGCCAAATAAGAATATTTTCCTTAAAATGTGCAAAGTGACCACATGATTTCAGTAATAAATGTATCGGCATCACTTCAGTAACATGAAAAGTTCATGTTTAATTTTCAAACAGCCTGAAAATGATTTAGTTGGTTAATAGATTGTGGGAGCCTGAATTCAGAATATTGATTAAAATTATATTATTAAGGAAGTAAAGATAACAAGAAGAAATCAATTTGTTAAGATATCACTCTGTACAACTGAAAATCCTTAAGGAAGGAATTATTTCTTTTAAAAGCTTTGATAATACTAGGCCATGCAGGAATTTGGCGAGCATCATGAATTAATGTCCTCTTTTATTCTATTATCCTTTGACTCGGACATCACATTAAAAATATAATCTTCTGAAAGGGTTTCTGCTGCAGAAAGCATGTCTTCACATTCTCATTAAGGGAATCATCAATCTTTGCTAGAGAATTTGGATTTCTTGAAGCTAAATGTATGTATAGAATTTTAGGTGGATGAAAAAATATCTCTTCAATATGATTGAAAAACCAATGCTAAGATTATGTAACTACCAGTGTTTTAAAGCAAAAAGATACAGCTTGTGGCACTCAGGTGACTTGAAGCAGTATCAAAGAAGCAGCTCATTTGAATGATAGGTATATTTGGTGGTAGTATCATGTTGCTAAATTTTGTTGCTCCGGAGCAAGCAGTGTAATTTCGGGAGAAAACTATACTGTATACATTTCTTAACTTTGACTTGATGTATCCAACATAAGTCTGGTTATGCCTTTTGTTGTCTTAAACATTTCTGACTGAGATCCTTTTTAAAAAGTTATTGACTTGTTTCTTTCTCTGAAAATGTATTTTAATATTTTTTATGTCAAGACTTGAATGATTTTTCGCTAATTCTGGTGTTTAACTTCTACCAGAACACATTTAACTCATTTCAAGCATAGGCCATGTCCTATGATACCAATGAGCTTGAAAAGGCAAAGGACACTCTACTCAAAGATCGCAATTCAGGGATGATAGGCAGGTCCATACCCAGGCGTCACTTGACGGGCACAGCATCTAATATACCCAATTTGTGGGAAGGCGGTGAAGGCATGATGGAACATATTGGACACAGTTTCCCCATGCCTCAGTTGTGTCCTAAAGATTCACATGTGTATAAGGGCAAAGACAATAAACTTTCTGGAGAAAATGAGGAAGCTGTGGAGATAGGTAGCCCGAAGAAGAAAGCTAAGAAAAAGTCTTTGCAATAGAAACAAAGCGGATGGAAACTTTTTGAATCTTATTGTTTTATTTCTAAAACCTTAAAATTGCATTTATCTTACAACTAAAATTTGAATATTTACAGTAATTTAATTAATATTTTGCGTCAATGTATACAATTTTAAAATTAATAAATGAAGTGCTGTAATTTTATGGAGTAGCTTATGTAAAATATTTCTTTTTATAAAATACTGTTCTTTTATAGTTTATAGAGAGCAAGATACTAAAATACTTTCCTTACCAAGTCAAGACAGTTAAAAAAAAATATTACAATTACAAATATTGTACTATCAAATAATTATTGGTAATTGTATTATCAATAACAAATACATTTAGTGCCTTTATGATTTATATTTCATTATATTTCACATGAAGAATGTAAATTTATATATTTTATTCATTCAATTTTCATGGAAGGGGAAAATTTAAATCCTAGGAACCACTAGCCATGTCTCATGCAAGCCTTTTCATTTATTTGTCATTGTTTTAAATTGTATGCACTGTTTTTTAGTCTGTCATTGGCTTTGGTAACATATGATTACGTTCTGCTAAAATAATGCCTGTTTATATCATTTGACCAATGATATACATGGATGTAACTTAACTTATCATAAGATAAATTATTAGGTACATTATAGAAGCATTCATTGTAGTTTGTATATAAGATATATTGTAAGGTACATTATAGAAGAATTCAATGAAGTTTATATATAAATATAAGATTTATTGGTAGGTACATTACAGAAATATACAATGAAGTTTATATTTGTGAGTTGTAGCTCACGGTTGTAGCTATAAACTAATAGATGATATGCCAGTACTACATACAGTATAATAAGTTGATAAAATATACTTACCATAATTTTTGGTAAAATGTTAAAGAAATTTGTTTAAAAGTCACTTTCTATTCAAATTTCTTCCCTTTAGCACAAAGCCAGAGGTCGGGGGCTTCAGCGTTTTTGTAGAGAAAGACCTTTGAATTAAAGTATAGCCGCTAAGAAAATATTTTGTGAACCGCAAGTATGGGCAGGTGGGGGCGGATTGTTTAAATGTCATTATCGATTAGTAACAAGAGCAGTATTGATTGTTTCATTATGTTTGCTTTGTTACGTCCTTTTTTCAGATTTCCCCCCAACTTGTTTCACTTATCTCCAACAATTGAGTGGCGGGTTGGTTTCACTTATCTCCAACACTGGAGTGGTGGGTTGCAGACCACTGCCATAGGTGACAAAAGCTCATTTTCAGCTCCTTGTTGGGGATTTCTTCACCAATTTTGAAATTGTGTGTGTGTTAACCTGGCAAAGTTAGCTGTCTTTAAAGATCTCTCCTCCCCCCCCCCAAACCCCGCACAATAGCCACTGTACACAAAAAAAATTCACAAAATAGGAAAGGCGTCTTTAGCAAACACAAACTGGACTGGCATTTGATACATTATTTTTATTGCTGCATTAATAGTTTTAGAGTGTACTTATATTGAATATGATCCCTTTTATACTTGCAGGTTGAATGTAAATGCCAAACTTTTATAGGGGATAGTTTTGATTCATTTCTATGAAATGGCCGTGAATGGCTTACCCAGGCCACCTTAACTATTTTCTTCCAAATGAGAAACAAACGTTTTTAACTTTTGGTAGTTTAACTGTACAATGAAACTGAACATTATGGTGGACGTCATAAACCATATTCTACATTCAATTTAATTTTTAAATAATTTTACTGGAGTGAAATTTTTGTTAATCAGGTGCAAGCTAGTTACAAATTAATCTATCAAAATCAGTACTAATAAATTATTTTAAAGGTTCTTATCTTATGCACATAGCTAGCTATATACTATTTTGAATTGCTGCTAAGCATTTAAAAAAAAATGTGATAGATCTGTAAATAAATGTTCACTTGTAATTCTTTGATTCACATCAGAACTTGACTCAGAAAAAACACTTCTTTTTATCATAGTGTACCTAGTACCAGAGCTTTGTTTGTATCAATTTATGAATGTTAAGATATCTTCCATTTAAAATTTGTGTCAACCACTTGTAATTTTACTTACCAGGTTACCAAAACGAATGTTAAAAATTGCTTTGCTTTTACTGTTTTCTGGTACAGTTTAGCTGTTTTCTAAAATTGTATACCGGTAGTAAATATTACCATGTTATAAAGATGATTAAAGTAACATAACATATTAAGTTTTGCTTGTTTATTAGAAGATGTAGTCATTGAATGTGATACAGTCAAAATGTGTAATACATTTTACATATTGCCTAGTCATTCTATAGAATGCCTGACTAGATCTAGTCAAAGTGGGAAATACATTATACACATTGCCTAGTCATTCTATAGAATGCCTGACTGGACTTAGGCAAAGTGGGAAATACATTATACACATTGCCTAGTCATTCTATGGAATGCCTGACTGGACTTAGGCAAAGTGGGAAATACATTATACACATTGCCTAGTCATTCTATAGAATGCCTGACTGGACTTAGGCAAAGTGGGAAATACATTATACACATTGCCTAGTCATTCTATGGAATGCCTGACTGGACTTAGGCAAAGTGGGAAATACATTATACACATTGCCTAGTCATTCTATAGAATGCCTGACTGGACTTAGGCAAAGTGGGAAATACATTATACACATTGCCTAGTCATTCTATAGAATGCCTGACTGGACTTAGGCAAAGTGGGAAATACATTATACACATTGCCTAGTCATTCTATGGAATGCCTGACTGGACTTAGGCAAAGTGGGAAATACATTCTACACATTGCCTAGTCATTCTATGGAATGCCTGACTGGACTTAGGCAAAGCATATAATGACATGAAAAGGTTTCTTGGAGTTTTTAATGAACAAAACATAATCGGGAAGATCAAACATATTTTAACATCTCAATGTCGCTCACACGGTTTTTAGATAGATTTATGTAAATATATGTGGTGGCACTTGGAATAAGGAATATATTGTTTACATAATGATCTTTTTTACACAAAAGCATTTTATACTTGGACACTTGGTTAAACATGCATGTCACAAATGTTTGCCCATGTCATGTAGACTGTTGTGTTGACACTGATCTGAGTGACATTGGTTTGTCCACCAGGAATTTTACAATCCCATTGTTTCTTGTCCACTGCTTAAGATTGACAATCCTCACCTAAGACTGTAGAACATGCCAATCAAGATGTTGAAAACATTCTGACTTAAATGCAAGAAGAGAACATCAGTCACTGGAGTTTGTTCAGTCAATGAGAAACCAGGGCTATCATGCTGGTATCATGTCTCCCTGTAAGGCTCTTTTGGATGCAGAGTAAAGATTGGGTTAAACACATCATATATATCTTCAGATGTTTTACACAATGTCCTGAGGGAGGAAGACTTGTACAAGACTTGAGTCAGTTTCAGAATCTCCTATTACTGCTCTTTCAACAGCTCCTCAAGTCTCTACAGATATTTCTTCCATACAAGGTCTAAAGACAGATCTGCAGGCTTGATCTCAAAAACGCAAGTGTCTACATATGCCACTAATGCTACTGCCAGACCACCTGAATCAACTACACTAGTTGAATGATCTACAGGTGAGTGATATGCATGAAAAGATTCCACATGTGGTGTATTTTTTGGAGCTCAAGTGGAGCTCATCAGTGTCCAAACCCTAAGTGCAATATTCACATTCTTTGATGTCATTGTTCTTAAAGTGAATAGAGATGCCATGATGTGTTGCGTCCAATCTGCTTTTAAATATTAAAAAATATTGAAAAGCTTCCAAAAGAAATCCCGCTAGTAAAAAGATGGCAATATCCGATAAGTTCCCACCAGTTGAGTATGGTAATACAGTGCGGATATTTTTTTCTGATAGTGACAAAAGACATATTGACAAACGCTAAACTTTGACTGTCATAGACATACAGGGCGATCATAGTCGTACAGGGCGATCATAGACGTACAGGGCGATCATAGACGTACAGGGTAATCAATGTCTATCACTTGGGCACAAAAGAATGGTTTATTAAAAACAGCTTTATCCCAGACCTCATCTTTCTGTGTAAGTGTAAGACGTTTATTGACATTAGAACATGTGTTGATGGAGAAACAAATCTCTCTCAGATCACCCGTAACTGTAACACAATATTTTACTGGAACTGTCTCACCCAGATCAACTGTAACACAATATTTTACTGGAACTGTCTCACCCAGATCACATGTAAAATAATATTTTACTGGTACTGTCTCACCCAGATCAAATAACAAAATATTTTACTGGAACTGTCTCACCCAGATCACATTTAAAACAATATTTTACTGGAACTGTCTCACCCAGATCAACTAACACAATATTTTACTGGAACTGTCTCACCCAGATCACATTTAAAACAATATTTTACTGGAATTGTCCCACCCAGATCACCTGTAACATAATATTTTACTGGAACTTGGTACCAGTAAGAATTTGTTGTTAAATGCATGTGTAACACAAAGTGCCTAAATAGAAAATGCTTTTGTGTAAAAAAAAAAAAAGTGCTATGTGATTCAAAATGCCACTCAAATTCAGACTATTTTATGCCATATGTGTATGCGCATGTCTAATCACTTGGTGTGTTAATATAAACTTTGCTTAAGTCCTGGCCGGCATTTTATAAAATGCCTAGATGATCTATAGAATGCTTGAAGATTCTAGTCAAAGTGTGAAATATAATAGACAATATGCACTGTGCCTAGGCACTCTATAGAATTCCTGGATTTCACACTTTGCCTGTAACATAGAGATTTAATTTTTTTTCCTCATGATCATAGGAATCTTTTTTGACCCAGGTTCTCATTGCTCAAATTCCTTTATTGAATAGTCAATTTAAATATAATATATAACTTTCTTTTTTTACAACACATTGGTCTGGAGCAGGATTTTATTGTAAGGAATTATCAAAGTTTCAGGGCGTAACAAACCAATAAGTTTATTAATATATTTTAAAAGTGGCTGAAGTGAGGAGTTCACATATAATATATATTTAAAATAATCAAAATCGCAGTTTAGAACAAAATAATATATACAATTTTGTGGCTTTTTGGTTGTTTTGGCATTAAAAAACAAAAAAAATTAAAAGGTTACTTTTCTCTTAAAACTAAACTTTCTTTAACGAACTTGCTGCTTTGAGCAGCACAATAATTAGGGCAGAAGAAGATTCATCCATAACCAATGTGGTTATTTATTTAGATTCTAAGAAATCTGTGTTGTTGTGACGCCCGCCCCTGCCCACCCATAAAACAGCAACATTGTATGTGTGGAAACTTTTGCACCAATGTACACAACTACTGTGTCGACGAGTGCATAACAATCATAAATGGCATTAAGTGAAAAACAAAATGTTCATGTACTTTATACATGGAAGTTATGTGACCTAGGTCCTGGCATCAATAACCTATTTACTACCACCATATCATTAAACTTTTATCAGAAGTCAGTGATATTAAAAATTATAAACTCTTCTTATAGTGTACTTATAGAATACTTATTGAGTAATAGACAGGATTCAAGGGGTGTTCAAACATTGACATGAAGTAGTGGAGGGATGATTAAATGATCCTACAGTAAGTGAAAGCATGAGAACTGTAGCTTAAACTTAAAACATCTTTCTATACAAGTGTATCAAGTGGTCAAGTTGATCTCATGTGATAAAGGCTCAAATAGTCATGTTTCAATGATGAGTATAAGATATAATTGTCATACCGTACGTCTTTTTGTCCTCTGTGCCAAACTATTGATTTATGCACAAAAATGGCTATATTTCCTACCAACTGTTTACTTTCACTTTCAGGTACTTTCAATGATTTGATAATTCCCATAAAAACATTCCTGAACACACAATGAGTTACAACCTCCATGAACTCTATGCGGCCAGAACAAATTTAAAACTAGGAGTTTCAGCCAGCACACGTAAGATGAAACCTTTGCCACTCAATGTCCCCAACTTCTGGGAAGGAGAACTGGGCATGATGGAACACGTGCTACAAAAATTTCCAGAACCAAACAGATTCATTGATGAATCAGTTGTTATACCCTCAACATTGGATACCCGTACATTGGCTGGTGTGACGCAAGGGAAATCACATGAACCCACGGTGTTGGGAAAGCAGAGTGAACAAGTTTATTCTACCAATCCTGTGATGAAAAATACGACCATTCAAACTGATGATACAGTAAGCTTATTTAATTATTCAGGAACCCAGAAAGATGACATTGAATTTAGGTCATTGAAACCATCCCAGGGTGAGAACATGCAAGATGGTAAAATCAATTCTGTGCCACTCACAAAATCTCAGGGAAAGGAAACTCAAGACCATAGCATGAATTCTGTGTCATACATTGTAATAAGTGATGATGAGGACTCTGTTATTGAAATAGACGTTCATGTCAATGAGGAAGGTCATTTGAAAAATGATCGACGCAAAGAGAAAAGGTGTAATACAAAAAAAACTGTGGGCGCTGAGAATAATTTAAATCAGCAGTCTGTGTCAGAAAACAAACACCCTAGAAATTCAGAGCACATTGACAAACAAAAACGGGATACATTGAGCCATGGGGGAAAATTATTCAGCTGTAAACAGAATATAAAAAGATTTGACACTTTCAAAGATGCAGATGCTACAAGGGAGGTTAGTCGCATCCGCTCTGGTTCATCAGATGTTTGCCAAAGTTCATCAAACATTACCGATCGAGGGATTGTGTTGTCCTCCCTTCACCACTCTCTTGATTTCCATCAGCAGCCATCCACAGAAGTCAGAGGTGACAATTTAATCCGTGAGATCAAAGAAAACAAAGCAAAGTTAAAAATCCTCTCCAAAAAGTTAAAATTATCCAAAACATGGGTGGAGAGTGTAGACTATGTCCAATTTACCAGTTATCACTCGTGGATCAAGGAAGTTGAAATCAAGATCCAGGACAAGTTACAACTGACCACAGGTTTAAAAAGTAAGAATAGATTAGCCAGAACTGTTCATGATGAAGGGGAGCAATGGTTAACGGCCAAGAGGGCATTGCTAGATTTCAAAAATATGTATGAAACCATTAGGAAGAACAGACTCGATCTGTTCCCCAATCCTTAAACTACATATAATTTATAACAGAAAGCAGACATATTGAGACAGCTAGACACTCCTCACATCTCATTTGTCAAATAAGTACTGATTATTTCTTATATTCTAAGTTAGTTTTTGCTTAATTGATTAATGTCTTACATAGTTCAATATTTGAATCATTGGCAAAATGCTTTTGTTTTCAACCATAGATCACAATCATGTGTTTAACATGACAAGATGAAGCTTTTTTTCCATCATGTGTTTAAGTTTAACATGGCAAAATGAAGCTTTTGGTTCCAATCATAGATCACAATCATGTGTTTAACATGGCAAAATGAAGCATGCAACTAAATTTTGGGCCCAAGGAATGTACAACCAAATTGCTTTTAAGTCCCAATTTTTCATTGAATAACAAGAAGGTGATGTAAATAAGCCATCAAGTTCTCCTTAAAAACTCTTTTCAAGTTTTTATTAGCCATATCTCCACATTTTCTCCCTTTACCTTTTCAAAAACGGTGCATTTTATGAAAAGTCATTGCTTATTTTATATTATTTACTATGAGATTTTGGAACAAAGGACACTTTACATTTATATTATATATTGTGTACTGGTAGGGACCAGAACAAAATCAGTATTTTTTTATTTTCACCTTTTGTAAATTTTTTTATGAATGCAACTATTTTGTTTACACTTCAAATTCAAATTGAATAAAAGTCTGGTTTAAATTTATAACGGTAGCAAACTTTTTGTCTCTGTCAATTTCATCATTTTTTTCCTCCATTGATGTCTTAAGAAATTATGTACAGTTTAACAATGTAAATCTTAACCACTTTACGGTAATCTTAATCTTCACCATTTTCAAAATAAAGACATCATTTTCATTTAGATAAGATATTTTTTTTTGATCCAAATAAATGGAAATTTTTTTTTACATGCATCGTACATATTTCCCTCAGCCCTTGAAATGTTTGTTTGTGTTTTACGTTGTTCCTGTAGCAAGACATTCGCCGTGTAAGTGTACAGTATGAATAACTCTTGAGTGAGAACAGTCTTGGGTTTTTGTTTGTTTTCCTTCTCCAAGATTACAGGAACGCCTTTTGTCTGTAGTCGATTTGTCTTTAAATACTTAGCCACACTTCTATTGCTGCCCACTGATACTTCTTACCAGCTAAGTGCTATTTCTTATTTTTATTTGTATACCGTTTTTTCTGTTGTTTTGTTCGCTGACGAAGGCTTTCTGCCGACACGTTCGCCGTTTTGTTGCGTATATCTTTTCAGGTTTAACCCTACTCTGTTTTACTCATTTTATTTTGTCTTTAAATAGCTGGTTTGAACTTGCCATTTGTTTACAAGATGGCGTCTCAATAGCTTCCAATATGGCGGCTATGGATGGGTCTTGGTGCATGGCAACGACGTCCAAAAAATCCATGTAATCACTGTTCATAGCGGTAAAAAACACAAGAAAATCAGTCAAAGGAGATAAAACAATGTTTTCTTCTTAAAATTAAAACCATTTTAGAATTAATTAACTTGATTTATATCAATATAATGACATCATTCTGTTGTTTATTCACACTGTCTCGAATGGCTAAGGAGACAGTTCTTGAATGGCTGTCTCAGCTGCACTTCTCTGGAAAGAATCTTAACTTCTGGTTGACTTTTTCCTAGTTTTGTTGCCATATCTTCATTTGGTTGTTGTGGTGCTAAATTATGGACTATTATTTTGTGCTGGTTCTTGTGCTAAATTATGGGCTACTATTTTGTGCTGGTTGTTGTGGTGCTAAATTATGGACTATTATTTTGTGCCCTATATAATCGCTCCCCATATCTCAATACTACAGGTATTTACTTGATGAATGAAATTGCAAAACGAGGTATGTGGAAGCTTGAAGATAACAGGACAAAAAACAAGGACGTTTCGGCATAAAGCCTTCCTCAGCCAACAGTAGAAATGTGTATTCACACTGGTAAATGTAACAGGATACTAGAAAAAGTTTGAAGACTATCTAACGACATTTATGATTTAGTCATAAAGATCTTCATCTTCAACCCTTTTAGTTAAAATATTGAAACAGCCTCTCAGGTTTGTGGGAAAAGTTCTGAGACTTTTCATTGAATGAAAGCTTTACTTATTTTAATGAAATACTTTAATGAAGACAGGCACTCTAAATCTAAAGCATGGGTCAAGAATAATTTATTGCAATTAAATCTTGGATATTAAAACGAAGTGTGTAAATGCAATCCCAGGTTAAAGTTTACCAAAGTGCAATTCTTACTTGATAAATAGGCCGCAGCATTGAATTAACTTTGGCTTAGGTTGAGAAAAATAAGCTTGAAATTGATTGATCTTGAAATACCTCTTATTACTACAAACAAGGTAGTGAATGCTAACGATAGATTCAATGTTTATTTTATAGAATAGAGTTAAAATGAGTTAAACTCTTTGCTAGAATGAGTCAGCTGCTAAAGATATATTTTTTAATTCAGATCAGTATGATGTAGGTTTTAGTCTGTTTTACTGGTGTAAAAATGAGAAAACATCAAATGAATGCATACTCTGTGGCTTTGGAACAAATCTTTATTATATTCCCAATTAACAACATGGACATTGTTTAAATGCACATCAGTAATTTGCAGGAAGAAAGTTAAAAATACATTAAAATAATGTACAAAGTTATGAATCTCAATAACCACATTGACACTGAACACAAGATAATTTTAAAATCAAAATCAGTTGATAAAATAAATGCCAGCTTTTATCAAGATAAACATTTTTAATTGAACACGTGACATTTGATTTCCTGCCTGCGAAATCATTTCTGGAAACAGTTTTTTCTCTCAATTCTGATGAAGGCACTGAAGAAATCTAGCAATTTAAAAAGTTTAAATAGATTATTAGACACAAAAATTCTGTGTACCGGTATGTCTAAGTTCGTTGATGTTTTATTGGCTGAACCCTTTTAGTCTTACTTTGCATTTCATATTAATTTGATCAACTTCAGTCTACTTGTATAAAAGTACAGAGAAAGTTTGTATCTTTAAATCCTTTTGAATCCACCATGTTGACAACAATAATATATGGAGATTCAGTCTTTTAGTCAGTACGATAGTATGAATAATTTCATTGCAAGTTGATTTTTCTTATACAGTTAATCCCTGATTTATTAATTTAAAAAAAATAAGTTGAGTAGGATTTTTTAAATTTTATTGAATTATATTAATTTGATTCTAGATGAACACAAAATTATTATTCAATATAAATTTAAGTGGAAAGAAATCAATTGCAGGTATGGTAAGAAATTATAATTTATTAAAATAATGTAGGTAGTTACAAGATACATTAAATTACTCTACACTCAACCATCAATTTCATTAATTAACTTTTTAAAAACAAAACTTATCACAGGTGGCTATATATATATATATCAGTTTAATCTTTATTTAACATGGTGCAGGCGTCATTAAAACTCAAACACTTTAAAACTACAAAAATAAAATAATTTTAAAACTAAGAGTTCATGCCTGCTTATAAAATAAAATGAAAATGAAGGATTTTCTGACAATGTGTAGATGTGTTAAAAGATTTTACACGTAATTTAATAAGCTTCCACATAACCATTGAATTTCAAATGCTTTTATAATAGAAAAACAATAGATGAGGCAGATGTAAAGATTTTTATAATTTTGCACAAAGCTGCACTTTTGTATATTGCTTGATTACCGGGGTATCTAAGTTTTGTTCATAAAAATGACAAACACATTTATTTCTACCTTTTCAATTGACTCATGAGATCCACAATAGACCTTTGCCCTGGTGACTTTTCTGGAGTTTTCTTTGTGGACTTGAGTTTATTGTTTTTATAACGAGACAAGCCCGACACTCTGCAAACTTGTGTACCTGTTTAAAACGTAACAAATTTTCATTGGAATGTCAAAATACCAAGAGAATCTTGAACACAATTTTCTCAAAAAGTAAAAATTCTTGCCAATTAAATTTTGATGATGAAAGTCTGAAAATCCTTATCTATTGTATATGAATTCATTTGTTACAGGTACCGGTAATGCATAGAAATAGAAGATGAGGTTTACGAAAGCTTGAACATAATTATTTTTGATTCAGTAACTGAATTGTGTTGGAATGAAGAGACATTTTTACTTTTCTTATGTTTGACAGTATCAAAATGGGTTTGCCATTTGATTTTTAGACCATTGGCCGCCTTTCTTTAAGGTTTGTCTAAGCTTAACCCTTAAGCTTAAAGTGTACTACAAACCAGGTTTAAATGAACAGCCATTTTTTATCATAAATAGCCAATTTGAAATGGGATACAAATTGGCAGTCTATGGTATTCAGAAAAAAATAACAGTGCTTGTTAAGGTAACCCAGGAACCATGTTAAAAACGTCCTTACATCATTTCTGACCAGAAATCACAGCAGTAGGAACTAAATTCTGAGGCAATGCCTGAACTTCAAATAGACTGAGGACCTACTGATGGCCAGTAGTCTACAACAATGTCAAAAAGTCAATCCCATAACACTAAAGAACTGTGCAAGTTATCACACTTGTGATTACTCAATAGGAGCTTTGAGAAGCTGTCTCAAACTCAATGTTTTCACAAACTGCATGACTCCACTAAAATGGTGAATAAAAGATGTTACTTACTTGAAGTACCGGTACTAGATTGCCTGGACAGAGATGAGGTACTGGTACTAGATTGCCTGGACAGAGATGAGGTACAAGAATTCTGTGGAAAGGTGTTCAAAGGTTTGTTTCAAACTTTTTATTGATGGATCATTGTAAAGAAGCAGATGAAATAGTGATAAACCTAAGTACAGAGAGGGTTTACATCAAAAGCAGTTGGCGCATGAGTGGGTTACATAAATATCAGATGACCAACCTGACTTTCGATATCAGCATCAGTAAGATCTACAACATCTTGGCTTGTTGGCATAAAACCAGAATCAATGCTAGATAAGTTGTATCTTTGACTCCCCATAATGGTTTCGTCTTGAACTGAAGACAGTGATGTGCCCAAGGCACTGGAATTGCTTCTTTGACTGCTGTCATGACATTTACTGAACGAATCACTTTTTTTTTCTGCAAGGTGAAGAAGGCAAAGATCAAAGATTAGTGTTTGCATCATGTGACTCTTCAGAGACTGTCCACAAATGAGATTGGGGAGGGGGTATATTTATTAAGAGTGAAAGGCCAAATCACTTAATGCATCACAATACCATTATAGCTATTCAGGCTTGTCTTGTTGTAATTTATAACTGCAACAAAGTCTTTTGGATTGCAATTTGCATACAACACAAATGGACTTAATCAAGTTCTTCAAGAATGGGTGTCTTAAGTGGGGGATCAATCAAGATGTCAATAATCAGCACCCTGTCTTGATTATCAACTTATATAAAAATATCTATATAGTTTACAAAAAATATTTTATTGAATATCTAGAAAATAAAAACAAAAGAAAAAACAACACTGGTAAAAAGCTACCAATAATGGGTGCAGACTGTATTTCAAATGGCACAAGTGTGGTGGGTGTAATTATTTGTGGGAGAAATCTTCCATCGTTTATTTTATCTAAAATATATTTTCATAGATCAACACTCCCTGTATATAACATATTCCCTATACCATATAAACATATTTTGTACCTTTAACTAAAATATGGAGTCCCTGTTTAACACCTGACTTGTGTAATATTAATTTCATGGGGGTGCCTACGGAGATAATTTTTCTTAAGTTTTTAATCATATATATAGAGATGAGAAAGCATTCACATTTGACCACATTGCTCTCTTGAGAATACCACTAAACTTTATCAGAAGTGTGTATGGCAGTTAGACAGCTAGGTGTCTTGAAGTTGAAGAGACCACAGCAAAGAGCAGCTCATGGGATTTGGGCAGAAAATTGCCACATGCTTTATGACAGGAATGGGTGGATTTAAATACCGATAATATTCTTCATTATGTCATCTGGGTACTTAAGCAGGATTTTTATAAATCTTAGATTCTCTGGATAACCACAATGTTAATTGTCTACTTACTATTTACACGGGCCAAACAAAATGGTAAGGGTCTACTTACTATTTACACGGGCCAAACAAAATGGTAAGGGTCTACTTACTATTTACAGGGGCCAAACAAAATGGTAAGGGTCTACTTACTATTTACAGGGGCCAAACAAAATGGTAAGGGTCTACTTACTATTTACACAGGCAAAACAAAATGGTAAGGGTCTACTTACTATTTACATGGGCCAAACAAAATGGTAAGGGTCTACTTACTATTTACACGGGCAAAACAAAATGGTAAGGGTCTACTTACTATTTACATGAGCCAAACAAAATGGTAAGGGTCTACTTACTATTTACAGGGGCCAAACAAAATGGTAAGGGTCTAATTACTATTTACAGGGGCAAACAAAATGGTAAGGGTCTACTTACTATTTACACGGGCAAAACAAAATGGTAAGGGTCTACTTACTATTTACAGGGGCCAAACAAAATGGTAAGGGTCTAATTACTATTTACATGGGCTAAACAAAATGGTAAGTGTCTACTTACTATTTACATGGGCAAAACAAAATGGTAAGGGTCTACTTACTATTTACAGGGGCCAAACAAAATGGTAAGGGTCTACTTACTTACTATTTACAGGGGCCAAACAAAATGGTAAGGGTCTACTTACCATTAACACTGTTAAAATAAGGAGATTCATCTTCCTCTGATTGACCATTGTGGCTTAGAGAGTTTAAATAGGTCTCATAGGAATATGATTTCAGTTCAGTCACTTCCCCTTCATCATCTTGAGATATTGGTAGTTCACACATTTTCTCAGCAACATTGGCTGAATACAGCAACTTAGCTGCTGACCTTTGAGATGCTCCAAAGAAATGTTTTAATTTTGTTGACTTTTCCTTTGGAGATTCACTATAAGAATTCTTAGATAAAATTATAGTTCTTTTACTTTCTGACATCAGAGTTTCATCAAAACCATTTCTGTCACCACACACGTTCTGTTTGTTGACACCTGGACTTTGACTGTCATTGTCACTGTCATTAGGTAAGACTTTGTTTTTATTTGACTCTGTTTGTTTTGGTTGGATGTTCGAACTGGACCACGTGAATACAGACCTTGACCTCACCTTGCTTTTTTCACTTTCTGCTTTACAAAAAGTCGACTGAAATTTTTTAAAAACTGACATAGGATTTGTCGCCTGTTTTGAGAATCCTTGACTTTCGATTTCACATTCAGGTTCCTCTTTAATAACTACAGAGGGAGTTTCTTTCAAATGTTTAAAGAAGTCTTTAGCACTCTGACTTTCATTCCTAGTGAAATGGTTAGTTTCCACTTTCTCCTTACTTTCAATCGTCTCCATTTTCACAGGAGGTGTGCGTTTGAACATTTCCTGAATTGATTTCTGAGGCTCTATTTTCCTTCTCTTGTGTAGGGAAGAAGGTGATTTCTGTGCTGCACTCGGTGAAACCTTTTGTTTGGCTGGACTAGAGTTTTTATTAATGTTGTGAAAATATCTGAAAGGTTAGAAAGACCCAAGTTACTATTTCATGAGAAAAGATACCAGTGGACAAATTCAAATGTGTACAGTAAGAAAGCATAGATTTCCCATTCAGTGGCCCTTATTTACCCAATTTTTAAATTGTCTTTTTTTTAAAAATCATGTAGTTTTAATATTTATAAACTCACATTTTCTGTAAGTCGGACATAAAAAAATTGAGACTTAATAGAAATGAAAACCAAAAGTTATACGGTATCAGGAATCTTTAAGCTAGAAATTGAATAACTATTTTTATTAGAAGATATAATAAGAACATTTCTTTCACCTGCTTTTCACCTCAACAGGGAAGCTATCCAGACTAAACTTCTGTGTTCTCTCCTCATTAGGAGATACTGCAAAAACGTTTCTGGCCTTTGTTGGAGATAGTAAAGAATTCTCTGCAGTTTTATCTTGAGATCCTTTAAAAGCTTCTTCCCCAATATCTGCAGCAGACATAGCCTGAGATGGATGATGCCTTGAACTTGTTTCTTCATAGGAGTCCTGTTCATCGTCGCTCTCTTCAGCAAGACTCTCCGTGTCCTGTTGTTCTTTACATGTATCTGCAGGCGTGCTTGCAAATAAGGGTGACTTCAATTGGCTCTTGCTTTGAGATAAGCTGGAAATCTTTGAGTCCTCCATGACAACATGTTTGACTCTCTTGGCATCTGGAGATTGGTTTTCTTTTGGCCCATACATGGAAATGAGTTCTTCATCCGTCTTCATATCTGGTGGATCTGAAACTATTCATAAATCAAGTGTGACAATAATGAAACCATCTGCAACTATTCATAAATCAAGTGTGAGCATATTGAAATCATGTGAAACTATTCATAAATCAAGTGTGACAATAATGAAATATTCTTGTTTTAATAAAATCAGAAATTTAATTCAAATGATAAAATCAACTAACCTTCTAGTTGTCTTTTCTTGGTACCGGTACTCTTCATGAGCCTCAGTTTGACTATTTGCACTTGATCATGAAGAGATTTGTGGGTAACTTCTTGCGGTACTTGTAGAGTCTTGCAGGGTGACCCCCCTTTAACGGCATAGTTTTTATCCCAAATACTCAGTTGATATCGAAACTTTGGCTTGGCTGCATATTTGGGCTGTAAGATTGCCATACACAAAACATTATTGCTGGTTACAATCTTGTGTTAGATTGCCATACACAAAACATTATTGCTGGTTACAATCTTGTGTTAGATTGCCATACACAAAACATTATTGCTGGTTACAATGTTGTGTTAGATTGCCATACACAAAACATTATTGTGTTAGATTGCCATACACAAAAAATTATTGCTGGTTACAATGTTGTATTAGACTGCCATACACAAAACATTATTGCTTGGTACAATGTTGTGTTACATTATGACATGTTTTAAAGCATTTTATTTTTATTGTACATCTATACAGACAATTCATGTGTACACAAAACAGAACTGACAATTCATGTGTACAAAAAATGACTAATAGAGCAGACCATTCATGAACTGATGAAAAGTTTGATACCTGAAATCTATCTGGGTCGAAGTATGCAATACACTTATGATTATGTATATCAATATTGCCCAAGGCTATCTGGTAAGCTTTTTCATCTGGCAAATATCTTTAGAAATGTCAGTTAAGGCAAAATTTCCAGAACCCTGGATCAACAAGTAATCAAACTTGTAACATAAGAACAATTGCAGATCACCATGAAATTAAACTTGTACCATAATAACAATGAAGACATTCACCCATTTTAAGAGATCGCATCAACAGCAGAAATAACTTTATATATAAACATAACTGCCCAGGCACGGGTCAAGGATACTGTCCCGCATAATCCAGGTCATCGGGGTTGATTTCAGGAGGGTAAGGGTTCAGTGGGCAAAGTTTTCGTGACAGAGGATCAAACACAAGCTGATAAAGAAATGTATTTTCAGCCCGAATGAAGCCCTCAATGTATTCCTCGTTTACCACCAAGTTCATCTTCAAGTAGGTAGGCAACTTTTTCAGTAGCTGTTGGAAAATGAATATGAAATTATTGTTTTAAATATATATTTCATTGTACATGTTAAATAACATAATTTGTTTTAAATATAAAATTGCAAATTAAATAAATACTTCCCTCTGAATTTAATTTGTATAGAGCATAGAGCTGTATTTAGTTTATATAGAGCATAATGTTGTATTTAGTTTATATGGAGCATATTGTTGTATTTAGAGTTAAACTTGTTAAATAAACGTTTGAAAATTGGCCTGCCACACAAAAAAGACATTTATTTGTTTATATTTTGAGTGTGCAGACTAATACTAGAAGTACAAATAAGCCTATTTTTAGTAGCTTTCATATGTTACTCCAATTTAAAAAAAATATAATACAAACAAAGTGAATTATTTTATGAAATGATGCCTCTAAAAGATAATTCCAGGAATTCATCAGTCCATTTTAATTCGGTTTGCGCTATACCGGTACCAGGAATCTTCATTTAATGGAAGAGAGCATTCAGGAGATATTGCTAAAATCTTGGGTTTTACGACTGAGACATACAAAAATGTCCATTGCTAAATTGCTGTTAATCATTGAAATTACAGAATAAAACAAACAAAATTGATTTTTTTGTTTACATACTTGATACAAAATTTTAAAAAATAGACACAATTTCCTGTGTTATATTAAAATTTGTAATGAAAAAAGACAATACCAGGGACAGATCAGGTTGTCGAGCTGTCTTAAACACTTTAGAAGCTTTGACTAAGCCAATGCCAGGAAGAGATGAAAGATAATCACAACCGGACAAGATACACATGTGGCGAAACTTTTCAAAAGTATAAATTCCACCTTGCATTGCTAGCACCTCGTTCAGATGAGATTTTTCTATCAAGGTTCCATTACCATAAAAATCCATTTTAAAAATTATCTGAAATATTAGTATGAAAATAATTCCATAAAAAAATGTTGATTTGAAAAATCTGTAACATAACACACAAAAAATATTAATACATAAAAGTTAACGTATTCCATTTAAGATAATAGAATAAATTAAATATACTATGATTAATCAAGATCATATCTGTAAATAATAATGACTCAGCACTTTTTATCTAAGTTTTCAACCATGAAAACTACCTTGTCATTATCTGAGGACTGACCTTTTCACATCCAAACAGCAAGAGATCTGAATCCTCCGTAACAATGATTTGTGCGATTCCTTTCAAGTTTAAGTATGCAAGTTGAGCATCTGCTTCATAGGGAGCAACAATGCAGTCAACACCTTTATCGCGACATGCCTTGAACATTTTAAATATTTATTCGTGATACCCGGTAGTAAAAAAAAAATAACTAAGTCTCATAAGTTATCATAAAGACAGAACTATTATTTGATTAATTGGACAAGAACAATTTGTGTCAATAGCACAATATATGTTCAGCTTTAATAATAATTTAACATAATAAACATGTAAACGTTTCGGCAAATGCTTTCATCAGTACAAAACAAAACATTTAAATAAGTATAAATTAAATGGTTCGTGTCTAATTGATCTATTTAAAGGTTTATAGCAGTCCAACATTCTTATAATTAGTTAACTATTATTTGATGTGGTCAGTATTTATAATAGTTTTAAATTGATTTTTTTCCTTTATAAATTATTAGTCAATGTTTTTAATAGTAAGGTGAAATTTTTATTGAGGGCTTAGTGGCACAGTGGTAGGAACACAAGTGTAACTCACTGTTTCATCAGATGTCATGCCTAAGTTTTCAAATCTCATATAACTAAGGTCAGTGCCATGTGAGCAACTTGAAAAATCCAAATCAAACGTGAAGAATGACACTGGACTTCAACATCTTTCTCGCTAATCCTGCAGCTATGTTGATCCCATAGTGTGATACTATCATTATTTGTAACTTTATTCTAGACTTGAGCTTATGATTTTTTTAAAGAAATAAACCTGACATTGTCATAACAAAAGTTATTTATAAAACTGGGGCTGGGGTACAGATTAATAAAGGGACAGAACTATTTCACTTATAAGGATAAGGCAATTTAATATTAAAAAAAAAGAACTACATCATTCCATAACTACCTACATTGATGAGTTCTGGAGCCACTTGTGGAATGATGTCAACACATCATTCCTTAACTACCCGTACCTACAATGATGATTTATTCTAGAGCCATTTGTGGGCTGATATCAACACATTCCTTAACTACCTACATTCATGAGTTCTAGAGCCATTTGTGGGGTGATGTCAACACATCTTTGCAAACATTCTTTTGCTTCTCCCCTCTTTCCTTCTCGTAAAAATTGGGCTGCTTTCCTACGATTTAGTTCTCTTCTCCTAAAATAAATCAAAGCAAAAAATAAGAATTAAGATACCTGAAACTTGAATTCACATAATATAGAGGAATCATTATAAAAGGAAAGAAATTAATTCAGAAAACCTTTCTTTTCCACACTATAAAATATTTGCAACATTAAAGTGCTTGCCGGGATACTTCAGAAATATTTCAGAGCTTAGATACAATTAAATAATAAATAGAGGAATTAACATTCAACATCAACTGGACTAATGGTGGGTTGGAAGTAAGAATAAAATTCAATCAAATTTATCCCTTTGAATAAAAATTCCAAATATACACTCACTCTCTTCTTGTCTTTTCCACATCAGCTTTAGACTTAAGATGGCAACCATCAAAAACAAGAATGGGTTTGATATTGTTTTTCAGCATGTAGTCAATGTACTTCATACAGTAGTAGACATATCTGTAGGTTGGGGATTAAAAAAAAAAAGGTGCATAAAATATTATTTAACAATATTTCATTTTGATTTAGTTGGGTCAAGGCAGAGATAATAAGGAAAATAAGAGAGCATTCAACCATCGTAATAGGTCTGTATATCTGAACCCAAACAATAATAAAGGATAATATTTTTAAAAAACTTCTGGTCTGAAGGAGCAGAACTTGCTACCAAGACACAGTGTACATTTCAAGAATTTACTGAAAGTTACAGATAGTCAATAAATAAGGTCTAAAAGAAAAAAATAAGCTGGTAAATAATTTAATTAGTCTCTAAAATAGGAAACTACAATAATTTTGCAGTTCCATAATATAATACTAATCAGATTAAAAAAGACTCACTGGTCTGTCTTTTCACCAAGAGCCAATTTTTCAGCACATGAGAACGCTCCTTTATGAAGCCAACAATATGCATCAATTGCCACAGTGCATCCTTGAAACTCAGAAATGTTGACTGGTTTATGAATCTTCTTCAAAAATGGAAGCAAACCTTGGATCCCCATTGTTTAACAATTAGCTGTATTAAAACAAAAATTAATTGAAACTTAGTCTAAGAGCTGTGTTATTTAACTTTTTGTAATCACCTCACTTATAAAGTTTATACAGCTTATGATTCTGGGCCATAACACTATGATGACACTACTAATGGTTGTCATCTAAATACTGAAGTCAGCAATCTCCTACATGGTTATTCCAAGTTAGTGCTTAGAATTAGGTGATAGCTTGGGAACACTATGAGTTGTTGAATTTTTCTATAACTTTGTTGACAACTGAAAATACTGGCTCTGATCCCATCACAAAAAGAGAACAAATTTATTTTATTGGCTAGGTTAAAACATTGCTTGTGAACCTAGCAAGTGTCATGAAGACTTTTTTTTAATACTGTGTACCCCAGGCTTTATTCTATAAAGGATTGGAGGGTGGCTTGGGCCCCCCAGGGCCTAGTTTTGACTGTTCTTTCATTGGCAAGTATACAAGGAATATACCAAGATGCTGCAGCTCATGCTTAACAACCAAGCCCTGCCACTTCCCTCAGAGGGAAGATGTGTAAAAAATGAGTTCTTTTCAACAGCCAGCCATTCTATGAGCCCCCAACCCAAAGCCCAAGGCAAGTCCCAGATGTAATATCTTCTTCTTCAATTCATTTCTGGGCCCTGAGTCATTAAGAATCAGAAAGAAAGTGTCTATTGGTAGTCTACTTCAAATAGCTTCTAGAGAGCTATCGGTAGTCCAGCCAATCATTCAAACCAAAATCTGAGCTTTAAAAACACACTTTCAATTACACTGGCAAAGTATTGCTCCATTCATTTATTACTAGCTCGTATTAGTGACAACACCCCGGCACTAATTATAAAATCTACAGTAGATTTGGCTATATTGCGATATAATTATAATATAGACCTAATATAGATAGATGCATGATAATGGGGGGAAGGGGATCATAGTCTAAAAAAATTATACTCAGAGTCTTTTTTGCCAACAAGGCCAAAGTAATATGTGCAGTAAAAATAAAATCTAGCTGTAAATTTTGTGTGTGCTAATTATTATGATTAAAATTATAAATTAAAAAATAGGCCTAAAATGTCTATAATTACCATAAGAATACAGCATACGAAGTGTGCACAATACAAAAAATAAATCTAAAACTTTAGTTAAATGAAACTATAACTATAATAACATGATTAGGCTTAAACATGACACCATAGGTATCAACTTAGGCTAATATTTGTTTAGGAAAATGGTCATGTGGAACACCCCCCCTTTCGATTTTCTGTTGGGAGATAGGGCTACTGAGTATTATTTACACAATTGAGCCTTCGTCTACTTATAACAGCATCAATATTTTTTATGTACAATTAAACAAATTCATTGGCGACAAAGGGTATATTGTTCATCTATGTCTATAACATAAATTACTTTAAGGCCTAGGCCTAGTAATCAATGTACTATTACTATTTATTTTTTAATGCTATGCAGAATCAATATTTTAAACTGCAGAGAATCTGATGAAAACGTAAGCCACAATACATAAAATATATACTATATACAGTATACAAAGTAAGAAATAAATATGTATTATGTCCGAAAATCCGACTGGGGAGAATTTATGAGACAAGACACAAAAAGAGTGGATGTAATAAAAAAAATAATGACTACCAATACTTAAACAATAGGCCTACGTAAACTACCAATGACCAATGCCAAGAAGCTACTACGGCTACGGGTAGTGGAGTACCAATGATAGGCCTATAGCTCTCTAAGTAGAAGCTATTACTATTGGCATTGGTAGTTTACTACAAATAAATAGTATCAAACAGGGGTGGACTGGGGAGTTCAAGCGGCCCGGGAAAAAATCAAGCGGCCCCGGGAAAAAACAAAAAGCGGCCCTATCTTCATCATGACTAATTAATAATAATAGTGTAACAGTAATAATAGGATTAATGATTAATGATTCAATAATTGTGAGTGTTTAAAGTTTAAGTATGGTACCAATTAGATTATTTTTGGAGTTAATAACTATCATGTAAACAATAAATTGAAAAGGACATTGAATTTGTGTTTGTTTACTAAAGATTAACCTACATCTTACAGGCCCAATTATTTGTGCGAGATACAGCTACCGGCCGGTATCTTGTAAATGTAAATAAACAGCGGGAAATTTAAGTACGTTGTTGCTGGCTTGATTTTGAGGAGCAATTTGGGTTCAAAAAAATACTTTCGCAAAAAATTATTTCATTCTAACTTTTTACCTCTTTGTCAAAATGCTATGTAATGAATAAAAAAAGCTCTACACGCGTATTATTATACATATTTAAGTATTTAAATGCACGATAAATTCAGTATATTTTAAGAATTATGTTTCAGGTAGCCTACATTGTCCTGTAATCCATATATAAGACCAAGAACTGAGAAGACGCAACGCAAGGGTATTTTTTACGACATATATAATATGTAGTTGGAGATGGTTTATTTGTCTAGCACGATTGTCTTTAGCTTGAGACCTCTTCGCTCCCAAAAAATCATGCGGAACTCTTTAGCATCATCTGGGCCGGATTAAGCCATCTTGGTGCCCTAGGCACAAACCCACATGGGTGCTCCCTACTGCCCCGGGCCCCCGATCTTCCACTGACTGCTGAATGTTCAATATTATGCACACAAAAAAACTAACAAAGAAAAACAGTTGTGAAATGTAAACACATATGTTTGTATTTCTATTACTATCATTCATATAAAACCTACAATAAGGTATTTCTGTATTAAAATTAATAGTTAATTAATTTTGTAATAATAGTAGACAAAAATACTGTAACTTTTTGATAGATAAGAAAGTCAGAGAGAGCACACATTTACATTTTAAAGTTCTTTTTTCTAGATTTACGTCTGGCAAAGTTTTTGAGTACATCATTAAAGTTACTTTTGCGCAACAAGTCTGCCTCAATCATCAGCAAAGATAAGGAATCAAGCCTTTCTTGTTTCATTGTCAATATCTACTGACTTGGACTATTTTGTGCGTTTCAACTGAGAAAAAGAGCGCTCAGTTGAACAGTTCGTAACCATTAATGTTAAAAATATACGCAAGGCGATTTCTACATTTGGTAAAGCCCACTCGATGTTGTCTCTATTACTTTGTAGAGTTCTGCATGACTGAACGTGGTGTTCTCAGATTTTGATGCACGAAACTTGTGGCGAATATATGAGTGGAGCTGTTGTAGTTCAGTGTATAAATTATTGTTCAGATCTTCAGGATAAGCATTTATTAGTCCTTCACAACACTGAGATGTTTGTGGTACATCGACCAAACAAGAAAATCGAACTGCTGCTAGATTATTATATAGGCCTACCTGTCCTCGTCTACTCATCTCTGTCTCATGTTGGTGTAGAAAGCAGATATACGAAATTTGTCTCTGGCACTCTGAGATACCTCAGGGGCATCACCATCAATGACCACTGTCTTTCGTTTACGATTACGGGTCAAAGTTGACTTATAATCCATACCTGGTGTTATTTCTTTTGCAGTTTCTTCAAATCTTTCAAATTCATTCATAGATTCATGCAAGTGATCTGCTAGTGAAGAATACAAATCAGCACACGTTTTCAAGTTCACGTGCTCATTTTGTAGAGCTTGACTGACCCTGTGAAAATGTTGTAACACTTCTTCCCAAAAGACAAGCATGAAAGCAAATTCAAATTCTTGCATCTTCTTTGCAATGTTTCCTGCTTCTCTTCTGGTGTCCCCCTTCTGTGACTGGTCTTCTTGTAAACATTCTAACGCTTCTATAATCTGAGGATGAGACTTTAGAATGGCTTCAGTTGCAACAGCAAGTGCTTCCCATCTGGTAACGGAAAGGGACTTTACAAGCTTTTCATTCACAATGCATCTTTTCAGAATCTTCCATCTTTTTGTTGTGGGACCAAGGTTAAATAATGTGCGATTCAATATTACATTTGCGATTTGTTTATGCCATGCAACTACGCTACCGGGACAATATACACATTTTTCTTGAGGACTTGTGGTGCCCCTCATATGATTGGTGCCCTAGTCACGTGCCTTGTTTGCCTAATGGTTAATCCAGCCCTGAGTATCATACCATACGATTTTTAGTTTTAGTAAACAAAAATTTTCCCCAAAATCCTACTGCCTGGCATCAATGTCAAGGGTAATTGATCATGACCTACGATAGAGAAGGCCCAAGCCGCGACCTACGAGTGAGTCATGTATTCCGAGCAACGGCACATTCAAATAGGGGCAATATAGGCTAACGTAAAATATTAATATGAAAAATATAAGTATTTATATTACGAGAGTAACGTAATGTGACGGAAAGTGACTTAATTCACCCAAATGGTATTGTCACCACAAAATTCAAGAAGATCATTTCAGAAGTAGAAGTCTGGTGAGTCAAGTATTGATTAGAAGATTTGACCCATTCAGCCCTTTCATACATAAATGATAAAAACAGACATTAAAAACCAGTCTAAATAAACTGCGTTATATATATATATATATATATATATATATATATATATAAAGACAGTTTAGGAACAAAATTAAGGAAACATATATGCTAGGCAAGGCTACTTTATAAGTTGTAATTTATTTTACGCTGTCTTGATAACATGAAGTGAAAGTGTTGATACTTTGAAGTCTTTGAACCACAGGTGCCATTTATTGTCTTTTATGTCAACAAAATAGGGGAAGGGGTTGGCATTGTTTGACAATTGTTGACAAAAGGGGGGGGGGGTAAGATTAATTGACATCAACAATTATGTTTTCTCTTTACAAATTTTAATCTTAAAAATTGACTGGTTATTATTAAAAAAAAAAATTGAATGAGCGTAAATAGTTATATAATTTTTAGGCTTTTAATAATATAAGATTTATTTAATGTGTCTATCTGTGCTCGGCAGATGGCAGGTCAGAATGTTAGCACACTTTGTTAGTGCCAGACAGGTCAAAAGTTGGCCTCTCTTCACCCGTAGAATCTGTTTGTCGCAAATGTTTAGGGCGGTATGTTTGCGATCATGTTGCAGGTATGGAACACGGTTCAAGTGTCATGTGCAGTCAAGATAAGTGATATTGATAGAGTAGGAATACGATATTTTGAGAATTAGGGGAAAGTAAAGTGAGTAACAATAATAACATCGCTGCTTGAACGGATTTGCAAAATCTGTAACATCTATTTTGCATCACAAGTCATGTTGAAAAAGCATGTTTTACAGCACGAACAATGCATTAGAAATTAGCACCTGCTACTCAACAAAAGATTATTCGACCAATTCGAGTAGCTGCCAGGAGACAGATGGAGCTAATGGCAATTATTGCTCACTTTGACAGTGCTTCTATTTTAAGTGCTGAATGGTTAGATGAGGATGATGTTGACTTGTCTGGTATATCAGTTCCACAAGATGAAAATGATAAATCAGTTAGTATGTCCATTGTTACCATAGAGCAACAGCTGGCTACTCCATGGGAAGATGATAGCAGCTAGAAACTAATACTACACTTGTCAGCTATACTGTCAATAATCATATTTATGCTCCCACAAACAATCATATTTTGTCAGCTATTCTGTCAATAATCATATTTATACTTCCACAAACAATCATATTTAGTCTTTAAAATTTTAAAAATTAATTCTGCATTATAAAATTAAAAAAATCTTTTTAACTTGTTGATTGAAAAGCTAAAGACATAATACAAAATTTTCCCTATAATTTTATGTGTCATTTAAATAGAGCAGCATAAAGTCAAATGTATTTATATATTTATTTATATTATATATATTTTTTTTTTGGGGGGGGGGGTTTAAAATGTTGACACAATTAAATTGGGGGGGGGTCATTGAAAGTTGGGGGGGGGTCATTGAAGGTTGGGGGGGGGGGGTAAAAATTGCGTAAAAAATGTTGACGTAATTAAATTAATGGACGCCCCCTTGTCAGGTGTACACTGGAAATGAAAATGGACATAAAATATTTTATTTTTATATGTTGGATACATTTGCCAGCTCCTGTGTCTCTAACCTACCCACTCTTTTCCCATTACCTGTGCTCTGTCTCTTACCTTGTAGTTTAGCCACAGTAAATAACATGATAGAATTGGAATTAAAACCATTGTGGCATTTCTAGAAGTTCATTAGTCCAACATCATCACGTCAACCATTGAAAGCATGAATAGCATCTCATAATAAGAAGATGCGAATTTTAATTCTTTGGATGGCTGGTGTTGGCGACATCCTTTATTAGATTGTCATATGTCAACCTAGTGTTGATAGCATCATTCATTACATTGTCATATGTCAACCTAGTGTTGATAGCATCATTCATTAGAATGTAGTAGTTAACTTAGCATCGATGACATCATTCATTACATTGTAATGTGAATGTGGATATAAGTGTTTAGGCCTACACAGTATCAGTTCATTAGGCCTACACACTATCAGTTCATTAGGCCTGCACTGTATCAGTTCATTAGGCCTACATTGTATCAGTTCATTAGGCCTACATTGTATCAGTTCATTAGGCCTACACTGTATCAGTTCATTAGACCTACACTGTATCAGTTCATTAGACCTACACCGTATCAGCTCATTAGGCCTACACTGTATCAGTTCATTAGACCTACACTGTATCAGTTCATTAGGCCTACACTGTATGAGCTCATTAGGCCTACACTGTATCAGCTCATTAGGCCTACACTGTATCAGTTCATTAGACCTACACTGTATCAGTTCATTAGACCTACACTGTATCAGTTCATTAGACCTACACTGTATCAGTTCATTAGACCTACATTGTATCAGCTCATTAGGCCTACACTGTATCAGTTCATTAGACCTACACCGTATCAGCTCATTATGCCTACACTGTATGAGCTCATTAGGCCTACACTGTATCAGCTCATTAGGCCTACACTGTATCAGCTCATTAGGCCTACACTGTATCAGTTCATTAGACCTACACTGTATCAGTTCATTAGGCCTACACTGTATGAGCTCATTAGGCCTATAATACACAAACATGCAGTAACAGAGAGGACAAGTACAAACAATCTCAATGATGAAAACAAAAGTTCTAAACTGGTTTTTATTTTCAATATGAATTTTCATCCTAACATCAGCCTTGTCAAATAAATGTCTAATGTTACATAAATTTATCTACTCTTCTCACACAGAATTTAATTTACATTGGAAAATATTAATTAAATTAACAAGTAGCCACAGAGAAATTGAAATCAACAGTAGCCCTCATTGTGGAAACATAAGAAATTGGTCTACAGTAGTTTAATCTTTGACGTTTTACTAAAATTGTCTAATCATTAATTTTTTTTTTTTTTTGGTCTCGTGTCTGCTCACAATAAAGGGATGTCTGCGATAAAACTGAGAATATCTGGAAGCAAGGCAAGATGATTTGCTTGTTCCTTATGCCAAATTCTAAATTTTCTTTAATCTTTGATTTCAGCTATTATATTATAGCTATTATATTATATTATAATATCTCCTTTAATCTTTGATTTCAGCCATTATAGTATAATGCATTTAAAGATTCCTTATCCAAGTCTTTGTAAAAACTGTAATTCAAATTGTGCACAGGTTTGTACAAGTGTGACACAGTTGTTTCCCTTGAAGGTGTTATCATGTGTGGTCTTTGTGTCAAACAAATCAAAGATTTCTTCAATTAAGATTATTTACAGAACACCAAGGAAACTAAAGAGAAGCTTGTGCACACAGGACTCTATCATGAGATCTCGACGTCAGCTTGTTTTCTAAGTACATTCAGAACTAATGTTTATAGTTGAGCATCACACAGTGCTAGATATAAATCACAGGTAATAACAGGTACTACAAGAATAGATTGAAGGGCTGTAACATTAGTCATCATTATTATTACTACTTCCAACACAGAAAAAACAACTTCAAAATAAATAAAACTATATTTGAGGGGTGGAGTATATTAACACAAAAAAAGTATTCCTTTTTAAAACTTGACTTTTCAACTCATGAAAAAAATTATTTAAAAAATAGAATAGTTCTTTCTTAATCTACTAGAGGCAGAAATATAGAAATTAATTTAGCGGGCCGTCCTATATTATATTTTGAACACTTACAGAATGTTATCTTTGAATATGAACTAGTTTCTATTCAACTTATATTGCCATCAAAAAATGTATTACATGGACCAAAGTCCCAATCAATATGAACTTAATTTTAAAAAAAAAGTATTCTTAAATTCTATTGTGGCAGAAGAATAAAATAAATATTAATTAATATATGTGGAATTTATTAAATAAAAATAATAAATAACATAAGTAAGTGTAAACTTCAAAGTTAACTCTAATAATCTTTCAAAGACCAGGTAGGGGAGAGAAGAACTTGGCACATCCATGACAACATAACACATCTACCAGTTGTAAAACACTTAATCTACAGTAGCTTAAAGTAATGCAGTGCTTCTAAACTTGTTACAACATTGTACATTTATTCACAAAGTCCTGAATCCAGTTTAAATACAAACATGAGAAAGGGCACATGTAGTACAGCCCATAATATATATGTTGATCAAAGTATTTGGTCCAGGATACATAATAATTAAATATTTTAACATAAATGAGCTGTTGTAATACAGAAAAACAAGAACCTTGTGTCAGTTCAACAATATAAAAATGACTAGCGCTAGTCCCGTTGAGTCTAAGACAAACCGACAATTAATACTAAATTATTATACCGGGGAGCTGAAAGGTCTAAATACTTTTAATATTGAGAAGCATCAGTGTTATATTTAAATGAATTTTAAAATAACGCATTTCTGCATTTCTTATATTGTACAGAAAGCACAATTTATGATCATGGGAAGATTTGCTTCGATATGTATTCAATGAAAAGATGCACATTGCTGTTAATGAGAATCTGATCCTGCTTGCATACATGCCAAACAGAAAGGAAACCATGAACTGTTATAAAGATAAAAATTCGTACATTAGCTCTCGGTTAATCAAACTTTCAATGATTATTCACATTTAATACGGTATGTTGTCTTTGTGATATAAATATAAACATGATGACATTGAAGTCAGATGAAAAGTGAAAACACAAGAATGTAAATAACGATGTCAATCACTGAGGGGAACATTAACAAATTCATTTGAAATGGTTACAAAGAAAAGTAACACTTTCAAATTGTTACAAAGAAGAGTGACGCATTCAAATTGTTACAAAGAAGAGTGACGCATTCAAGCTTTGATCTTTCCAGTGGTGCCAGCACAAAATAATATCAATGAATATTGTCATCACAAACTCAAGTAATCACATTGTGCTGTGTAAATAACAGCTTCACACACACATTGAGTTTTTACATAATCAAACTGTTTATGTGTATTGACTCACAGCCTCACACACATTGAGTTTTTACATAATCAAACTGTTTATGTGTATTGACTCACAGCCTCACACACATTGAGTTTTTACATAATCAAACTGTTTATGTGTATTGACTCACAGCCTCACACACATTGAGTTTTTACATAATCAAACTGTTTATGTGTATTGACTCACAGCCTCACACAAATTGATTTTTTACATAATCAAACTGTTTATGTGCATTGAGTCAGATTTTTTTTTTTTGAGTAGGTACATGAATATTTCTCCTACTTCTGATGTGTGGTTCAGTCAGCTGATCGAAGCCTTGTAAGAATATGGTTGATGATATGAGACTAATTATAGGATATGTAAACTTGTAAACTTCCTTATATAGACCTAACAATGTATAGATAACATGCACACTGGCAAGGAATGATGTTTAATCATGTTATTGGTAGAAGCCATTGTTTGACATCCTCAACATTTCAACTGACCAGTTTAAGATGTAATACAATTATTCTCTGCACATCAAATACATGGGAGATCATTTAGCTCACATCAGGTTATAAGTCATTGCAATCTTATTATACTGCAGATCATTAGAAAACATAAAAATGACTTTATATGTCAAATAATGTTATTAACTTTATCATTAATTTTTTTGATAGTTAATTCATAGCAAAGCTTTGATCAAATGATATTAAAAAGTTTGATAATGAGTATACACAAAACAATGCTAGGTTCTTAAAATATTAATGAAATGTGGTCGTAACCTTAGGGGTATGTATATATATATATTGCACATATGATTTCTCCAATACTAGAGTATTATTTAGCACTGTAACTTAGTGTAACACAGATTTGAAAAGTCCTGCAGGACTCTGTAAAGTTGTATAAATCCTTATTATTTTTTAAATTTACAAAAAATGTCTTTTTTCTATGGTATGCTACAAGAATTACCCCACAAGAAATGTGTCCTTTGTACGGTATGCTACAAGAATTACCCCACAAAAAATGTGTCCTTTCTACGGTATGCTACAAGAATTACCCTACATGCAATTTTCAGGATATTGCCATTTAACGTGGAAAAATTAAATTGTAGGAGGACTGTAATAAAAACAAAAGACAAATAATAAAAGAATAAAAAGAGCCATCTCTTATTAATAAAAGAATAAAAAGAGCCATCTCTTATTAAATTGCAGAAATGTATACAGGTATATAAATGTTATAAACTTGTTTAAATATAAATAGGAAAAAGTTTTTGTGTGATAAATAAAGAAAGATTATGCTCTGATATGTAAGAAAAATATAGCGCAAGTGAAAAAAAAAAGTCAACAAAATATTTAAATACAATTGTACAGTTATTTCAGATTTTATTTAACATTTAACAATGATGCAACCTTAAAATTGTGTCTTAAAATATTTCATTCTTTAATTTAAAAAAATAAATTATATGTTCATTGATACGATTGAAAATTTATGAGTTTGTCCTAAGAAAAAAACAAAACAATCTGATGAAAAGTCTCTCCATTACCTTCTTTGTTAATTGTTCTTAAACCAGAGTGGAACATTTTAATCAAAATACCACTAACTAAACAAGGTAAAACTTAGTTGCTTTATAATATTTAAATATTAAGTCATAAAGCCAGATTTTAATCGATGGACTGGCAGATTTTCTACATCATGAGTCACGGAACATATTTTACTGGCATTTAAACTTGAGGTGCGGGATCAAACAGAAAGTCAGATAAGGCCATTTGGCTTCATCTGGTCAGATTTCTAAACATAAAAAAAACAATGACTTTAATATCCTCTTTTACATTCCGGCAATATGATGAGCTGTCCAAGAAATAATAACATGCAAAAACAAAAGTAAATAATTACTGTTCCATTAGACTAATTAAGTGTTGGATGCAACAAAACTAGCCACCTAATGAAGTGTTGGATGCAACAAAACTAGCCACCTAATGAAGAGTTGGATGCAACAAAACTAGCCACCTAATGAAGAGTTGGATGCAACAAAACTAGCCACCTAATGAAGAGTTGGATGCAACAAAACTAGCCACCTAATGAAGAGTTGGATGCAACAAAACTAGCCACCTAATGAAGTGTTGGATGCAACAAAACTAGCCACCTAATGAAGAGTTGGATGCAACAAAACTAGCCACCTAATGAAGTGTTGGATGCAACAAAACTAGCCACCTAATGACTGTTGGATGCAACAAAACCAGCCACAACGAAACTGGCCTCAACAAAATTTAACCTAATATCAAAATGAAATTAAATATTTCAACAAATTGAGCAACAGAAAAAGTAACCTTACAAAAAATTCAAATCAAAATACAGTGAAAAAAAGCAGATCATGTTAAAATTAAGAACCCGTAAACTAAAGAAATTCAGGTTAGATATGTTTAATCACTAAATATGTCTTCTTGAACATTTAAAAATGAATGTATGATGTTTGATGTATGATGTTTGATGCAATGTGGTCAAATTTTCAAGCTGGAATATAAAATCTGGATATGCATAGTAAAGTCAGAGGCATATGTCTGCACAGAGAAATATGTGTGTCTGCACAGAGGACTATATGTGTCTTTACAGAGGACTATTCTCATAGTTAGAGGCATATGTCTGCACAGAGGACTTTATGTGTCTGCACAGAGGACTATATGTGTCTTTACAGAGGACTATATGTGTCAGCACAAAGGACTATTCCCATACCGGCAGTTAGATCGATGTGTCTGCACATAGGACTATTCCCACAGTTAGATCAGATCATGGTATATAAGTATGAGAATAAAAAGTATTTTGAAGAAATTGAAGCTAAAATTTTACAAGTAATGTATATTATAGTTACATGATTAGTGAAGCCAATTTAAAAATAGCATCTGAACTTGCCTTGAAACATCTCAGTCAGCATGAGTGTGTTTTATTGTTTGTTTAGTTTGTTGTTAAATATTTTTTGATTCTGAAAATTATAAACAAAATAAACAGAGCTCAAAGGTTTGATTGCAGGTAACTATTTGATTATTTTAAAAAAATTATATGATCCATCTTAGTTAAAACAAAAATTATAACCACATCTGAATTCAAATGTTTGTTATAATACTTAATAAAAAAATTATTTGAAATATATGGAGGTAAAAATTACAATACTTAGTTTCAAACATATATAAATATCAAAAAGGTTTTAAAATTAAGTTTAAATTTAACAAAATAAATACAATCAGAAATAAAAAAAAATCATATCACATTTTAAGTTCATGAATCAGTTGGCCTAATAAGGAAATAATCAAAATGTTTTATGTACTCTTTGTATCACCTCTTTTACTTTGATCCAAGCTACGAGAGTGTTTAATGTGCTCTTTGCAATATCTCTTTTACTTTGATCCAAGCTACCAGAGTGTTTAATGTGCTCTTTGCATCACCTCTTTTACTTTGATCCAAGCTACCAGAGTGTTTAATGTGCTCTTTGCATCACCTCTTTTACTTTGATCCAAGCTACCAGAGTGTTTAATGTGCTCTTTGCAATATCTCTTTTACTTTGATCCACAAGCACACCAAACATTAAGTGATTTTTTTTGTAGTGGAGCTTGAGCAATTTACTTTTAAAATGCATTTCTCTGAAAGGGCAAAGGTTGCTAAACACTATATTTTTTCAACCTCTCTGCACAATGATAAAAAAAAAAAAAATTGACATAATTATGTGTTAGCTATTATTATTTCTTGCCCAGTTCAAAGTATTCAATTAATGTGTTTAATGAATGTGTTTAATTATTGTGGGCAAGTGTTTAGTCTAGATATACTTGTTCATTAATGAGTGTAACAATAAAGTGAATTTGCATAATCTCTGTCTATTTTAATAAGTGTCCAATTATAAAGTCTATATTTTATTTAGATGCGCACTGCTGATGTGTTTAACTGTCACACAACACTTATAGTCCTTTTGATGTTTACAAATAATGGTGAAATGGTGTACTCAAATTGGTACCATCGGGTGCTACCCAATATTTTGGTGCGTTTGTAAATAATAGCTTTTTAAATGAGAAATCTGAATGATGATCTCTTCAAATCAAATGACCCTCATATCAATGCCTCAGAGAAACTAGTAAGTCTAACTCTAAATACAAAAATGAGACCAAATTTGCAAGCCATCCCATCAGACAATATCATTTCTAAAAATGTTCTAGTGCTTTGTTTCTAATCAAACATTCATTAAATGTTCTAGTAATTTATTTCCAATCAAAACATTCATTAAATGTTCTAATACTTTATTTCTAATCAAACATTCATTAAATGTTCTAATACTTTATTTCTAATCAAACATTCATTAAATGTTCTAATACTTTATTTCTAATCAAACATTCATTAAATGTTCTAGTACTTTATTTCCAATCAAACATTCATTAAATGTTATAGTACTTTATTTCCAATTAAACAGTAATTAAATTTGCTAGTACTTTATTTCCAATCAAACATTCATGAAATGTTCTGGTACTTTCTTTCCAATCAAACATTCATTACATAACATTTTCTCACTACTGATAATATTTTTCAAACTGACTTATAAATAATCTATCAAGGCTTTCATTTATGTCTTCAGCAGCAGTCTCGGCTCCGTCAGGGCAAGTGAGCCTCACATTGGACCACAATAATTGGAGACTAATCACTTGTCTCCCTGTCTGACTCTGTCTCCACATGATTGTCAATTTCCACCCTGTAATTGTATTTGGCAATATATCGAACCCACTTCTCGGGCGGGTCAGGGTTTTCAACACTGATAGACCGCACCTGTGCCTTGGAGACTGTGGAAGCTGGCATGGTGAAGGAGCAGTCCGCCCACTGCTCTAATTGATCAGGAATCTCATCATGCTGACCCAGGGAAAGGTGAAGGACAAACAAGTGGTTTTTATAAGCACCTGAAAAAAGAAATTTAAAAAATGTTTAATTGTGACAAAATAAGTGGACCAAATGTGACAAATTAAGTTGACCAAAGAAGCAAATTTTAAAATTAAAAATTATTGTGATTATAACTGTGCAGTATGATTATTGTGTAGTATGATTATTGTGCAGTATGATTATTGCGTTGTATTATTACTGTGTAGTATGCCTTCCAGTTTAAACCTGTCTCCATAAACTGATGAAATATTGAATGCCTGGCAATTGTAGCTCAACAATAAATAATCTAATCTGAATGTTGCTGCTGTTGTTAAAATTAACTTTTTGCTATGTTACAACTCAACTGTTTTCATAGTGATTAAAGTTCAAGTATTTTCTTCTCTTCTTATTTGAGACATAAAAACACTATAACTAAATCAGTGGTTCTTAACCTGGGATCGAACCCCAGGTGTTCAGTGAGTCAGTCTCAGGGGTTCGGCGGAGGTCCAACAAAAATCAGAAAAAAATCATATTTTATTTTTCCTAATAAGAAGGGTTCGGTGAATGCGCATATGAAACTGGTGGGGTTCGGTACCCCAAAAAAGGTTAAGAACTACTGAACTAAATGTATAGCTCAAAGATCAAATCAGGAGATACATCTTTTAGCTTCTTGAAATGTTTAAAAAAAACGTTCATGTACGTTCAATCCCACTTTCAATAGTTGGCATACTTGGACCACATCAAAGAGCCTCATTCATAAAACATATCTACATACTTTTTGGATGGTACTGTAAAACCTCGCTAGCATGTTAAAATTGGGGTCTTATAATTGGATTTGTCAATAGCCCTGGTATGTCAGAGAAGGGTTTAAAATATTCCATGTGAATAGCGTTGGAATTGTCAATGAGTAGGAAGAGAGGAATATTTTTTTAAAAATCTCTTGAGTGGTGTTGAAGTTGGAATAGTTTTATTGGATTTGTACTTGTGAATGGATATGTTTAGTGGATTTGTGCATGTGAATGGATATGTTTAATGGATTTGTGCTTATCAATGGATATGTTTAGTGGATTTGTGCTTATGAATAAATATGTTTAGTGGATTTGTGCTTGTGAATGAATATTTTTGTGGATTTGTGCATGTGAATGGATAAGTTTAGTGGATTTGTGCATGTGAATGGATATGTTTTGTGGATTTGTGCTTATGAATAAATATGTTTTGTGGAATTGTGCTTGTGAATGGATATGTTTTGTGGATTTCTGCTTATGAATAAATATGTTTTGTGGAATTGTGCTTGTGAATGGATATGTTTAGTGGATTTGTGCATGTGAATGAATATGTTTTGTGGAATTGTGATTGTGAATGGATATGTTTTGTAGAATTGTGATTGTGAATGGATATGTTTTGTGGAATTGTGATTGTGAATGTATATGTTTTGTGGAATTGTGATTGTATGAAAAAATGTTTTTTAAATACTATTTTCATATCCTTTGCAAAAATATTAACTTTGTGATGCTGTGGGCATATTATGGCAGAGTTGAAAATGTTACATTTGGAATGATCTGAGCAAAGCTCTTCCAGCCATCTCATGGGACCCTCCCTCCTTTTACCCCAGGAATGAAAAATGGGGTAGCTCCCAAGATTGACCTTACAAAGTAAGCAGTGGATTATCTACTGGGCATCACTATGACCTACCCCACCACTCCTGTGGAAAAACATGATCCTATGTATCGCAGAGTTCAACCATACTATTATTTAATTACTCAACAACTGATTTAGTTCACTGTTCAAATACATTTTTAATTTGAATGTTCATGAACTATTACAAGTTTATATGTTCAGTGTTTAAACACCAATCAATAAAGCTATTAAACACTAATCAATAAAGGTATTGATCTCACCATGATTTCTCTCGGGCAGCCGGGGTATCCTCCACACCACAGATCTGTACAGATGCTCATATTTGGCTGAGCCGACGGATGCCTCCATAAGGGCGGGTGTCAGCAGTCCCTGGGCCATCATCGTGATCCTCTCCAGACCTTTGATTCTGCCGGGTTTTCTGGCCATGGCCTTCAGTGAGCCATAACCAAATCGTTTCTCGTAACGGAAGTAATAAATCCACACTTCTGGAATTTTGATACGGACCTCAATATCTTCACACGGGAACTGGCCGCATTTCTTACTGAAGGCATGGTATCCCGTGACCAGGAGATCCACTCTGACCTCAAAATGACGTCCTTTCATCACCTGGGTGATTCTCAGCTGTAAAGGAAGTTCCCGATTGGCCCGAGGCCGTACCCTAAAACGAACCAACTCAAACTGACAGGCATCCAGTGGATGGAAACGGATATTGTGAGTTTGCTCATATGTCTCTAGATCCACCACATTATGAAATTCTGGATCTTCTATCCGTATCCAGTCCTCTGTCCTAACAGGAATGATGTCATGTCTTCCCACCACTTCTCTCCCTTTCCTTCTTCTGTCACTTATGCCCAGCTCACAAGCCGGCATGCCTGTTAGGAATGCTAAAAAGAATATTCGAACCCTAGCTTTTTGAGAAGCAACATGACCATCCTTATCGACAACAGCCTGGTATTCATCCCAGACTTCAGCCTGAACTTCTTCCTTAGTGTAGGTCAAGGTCTTATCCCTGTGGCACTCAAGCTTCATCAGCACGTCCTCCATGGCCCAGACGAATGATGTTATCTCGTCAATGTCAAGGCTGCCCAGCTTTATCAGTTCAGACACCTGCGGCGCATGGTCCAAAATCATGTTTGGCTTGGGCTTACGAACAAATGAGGGTGTAATACGTTCAGGTCTGATCCCAACTCGTTCTCTGTAGAAGATGTATTGAACCTGTGGAACAAGCACGTTCATTTTTTAAAGAGAAGTTTCTTGTAAAAAACATAGACATAAACTATGCTTTGAACATGAAACATAAACTATGCTTTGAACATACAACATAAAGTATGCTTTGAACATATGGCATAAACTATGCTTTGAACATGCAACATAAACTATGCTTTGAACATATGGCATAAACTATGCTTTGAACATACAACATAACATAAACTATGATTTGAACATAGGACATAATATATTCAGTTTAGGTCAAATGGAACTGCTACACTTTCTCAAGGATAAAAATAATCTCTAACAGATTAGCCACTCAAAATATCCCCATTAAAGTAATATTACAAAAGATGGCGGCTACTCACCTTGACTGTGTGGATCTTACCAAACTGATCATATTGCTGCATTGAGATATCACTGATAGAATAGCATGGCTGAAGAGGCAGTTCCTGAAGATGGTAATATTAGAGCAGTGAGAGATATCAAACACATAGTATACACATTGTAGATAGTAAACACATCCTAGATAGTATATACATCCTAGATAGTAAAAATGTTCCAGATAGTAAACATATCCTAGATGTTAACATAATGAAAATCTCCAAATATTCTTCACAACATACAATTGAAAATAATTAAGGATGTAAATAAAAGTTACTATTCCAAAAATCTTCAAGTAGATTTGTAAGCAGCCATGGGGCAGTATTGCAGGGGAGTAACAAAAGATTCTCCCTGGTAGACATTAGAGATTTCAGTGGCACCGCATCCTTTAACTTACACAAGTCACCACTACTGGTACTAAAGGTTTATTTCCAAGCAGCTGGACATCATTTGGGAGTCTTTTTTAAATGGAGGGGTACAGTAACCTTAAGTTTGGAGACCACGGAACTAAATTCTTACCTGGAAGGGATCTGTGTCTTTCTCCTCCATAAACAACCGTATGACCGGCCCATCTTTGGTTTGACATATTCGAACTATCGTCATCTTCCAGAACCTGTTGCCGGCCAACTTCTTCTTGGTGGGCTGCCTCACCATTAGCTTCCAGAACTCTTTTGCTTGTGTCGGGTGGAAAAGTTCTAAGGGTTCCAAAGGTCCATCATCTTCTGGTGTGCTGTCTTCTGATGTCAGAGACTTCATACGTTCCCGTTTCTCCCTGACTGCAGCGGCTTCCGCTTCTGCTTTCTTCTTCAGCTCTTCTTCTACCTCCGCAAAGCTGGCAAAGTTTTCCTCCGGGGGGGATTCCTTGTTGAAAGGATTTTCTCTCTGAGGCATCGAGGGTGATTTGGGAGGCTTCGGGGGTGGTGGAGGTAAGGTGGGCACCGGACCAGACGGGTCTGATTCAGACTTTTCTTTTATGTCAAATCTCAAGGCGCCGGTGAAATCCTCTTCCGATTGAACAGTGGCCACCTGGGTTGTGTCCCTATGGCCTTGGAAATCTGTGGCGATTGCAGCGGTTCCCAGAAAGTCACCAGTGGGGTCATCAAACAGACTTTCTATTATTTCTGGTTTATTGAGGGGATCAAACTGTAAATCATCGCCAGCAGAAACATTTGAATCTGGAATTTGTGTGACATCAAGGTCAACACCCAAGTGAGAACTGAGAGCACAAGTGTGTGAGGCACTATGACCTGGGCTCGGTAATGGGCTCAGAGCTGGGCTCTTGTCACTGACCATGGCTGCGAAGGGGTTATCACCGGACAGAGGCTGTGCCTGGATGGCTATGTTTTCAAAGCTGGCAGTTAGGAAAGGGTTTATGGGCTGACCAATGGTGGATGTCTGACCAAAGCTGTCTGCAAAACCCGGGCCAGTAGGAATGTTGTCTGTAGTGAAGGAATCATCTTGAAATGGATTGGCTGCCAGAGCCGAGGATGTGCCGGTTGATTTTGTTTCAGAGGAACTTACTGTTCCCCAAATACTGTCAGCGTCCCGAGCAGGGGCATGAAAAATACCACGACTCGCAAAAAAGTTGTCATCGAATTTTCCATCAGTTAAGTCATCATCATTAATCAAAAACGGATTGGATGATTTCCTAGAGGACTTCCTGGCTTGAGTAGGTTGAGCGGGCCTTAGAGGTGGCACAGCAGCAGATTCAAATGGGGCAGCGTTAGCATTAATGTCCAGGCCAGCTGAAGGAATCCCAGTAGTTTGGGTCGGGGGTGGGGCAAATGGGTCTATTGTTGTGAAGGCTGCCATGGCTTCCATGGCATGGTTATCTTCTGTTTGGAAGGGGTCATGTCTTTTGTCCTGCACGGCTGACCAGGCTGGAAGTTTGGGTTCATTGAAACCTCCCAGGAAGTCATTAGAGTCGATGTCATCGGACTCTACAATGGTAGCAAACGGGTTGAAAGCATTCATCTTTAAGGCTTGCTCATCTGTGAAATCATCTGATGAAAATGGATTTTTGGACAGAGGCTCATCGGACTTGCCCGCCCCCCACTGAAGGAAGTCATCTACCAGAGACCTGGCGAGATCAGACACGGCGGTACTCTCTGGAACAAGCTTTCCTTGACTGGTCAACAAATCAATATCAAACTGGACAGGGCTCGGACACAAGGATGACTGGGCACTGCTCTGGGCCGTGGACGAGCCCCCAAACCAATCAGTGGTTAAATTTTCTTGAGACATATCTCGAGACACTGGCTGGGACAAAAAATCATCCAAACCAAGTAAGTCTTCATTGAGGGAGCTCTGAGCTGACATGTGGTGGCTGTTTGAGATAGGGGGTGGGAATGAGTCCGAATGGAGTCCCAGCAGGTCAAACTCATCAATTAAGTTGGTGGCCTCAGTTTTTTTGCCGCTCACTGCAGCATTGCGGTGATTCTCTGAGGTACGAAGATCAGCAAAGTCGTCGAGATCCATGTCGAACCTTGTGTCTGTCTCTGAGCTGTCCAGATCCATGTCAAATCTTGTGTCTGTCTCTGAGCTGCCGGTCTGAAATGCTGATGGAGATGATACAGTGAATTGAGGGAGAGATATGAGGTTGGAAAGATCAGAAGTGTCGTAATAATTGCCACTATTCTCAGAGCTCTCTTCTGATTTAGGGAGTCTTCTTAAATGTTTTTCTTCGGTACTTTTATCCGATGGCACATTTTCTTCTTGGCTCAAACTTGTAAACTTAATATTACTTTCATCTTCCTCCCTGTTCTTACCAGGCGATATTCTTCCAGATGGGGAAATGCGTCCCGATGCCAGCTTCCCTATATTTGTCTGTGTTTTAAGTACATTCTCTTTGATGCGATCTTGCATTTGAAGAAACGCCTGCCAGTGTTCAGACTTGGCCTTCACCTTCTCATCAACCGAACACTCTCCCCCTTCCTCAGATCCAAGGTCATCAAAGTCACCGTCGTCATCACGATGTTTCTTGGATTTAGAGAGAGATTTGAATGACAACGGAGACTTCTTGCCCTTTTTTGCCCCTTCCCTGGCTTTGATGAGGAACCCTAGTCCCTTGGCGGCTTTAGATTTCTTGAAAGGACTGTGCTTAGGAGATGGAGAACGGCTTCCTTTAGTGGGGTGTAAGGACGAGAACTTGCTCTGGTCATGTGATTCACCGTTATCATTTGATTGAGCTCCTGAGTTATCTACCTTGTCGAAAACGTCGTCGTCGGCGCCTTCTCCAGCCAGTAGAGGGGATGGTGGAACCTTGACCAAATTTGATGCCTCGTCGTAGGAGCCCGTGGACATCGCTTAATCCTCACACACACACACAGGCCTGGCAGGGAAGCAAGAGGAAATAATCGTTTAGATTTTATCAGAGTATGATGACTCAGTTAATTGTTACTACTTAGTTAAATGTTAGAACATCGGAAAATAGAGTAACTAAAACATGTGTCAGTGTGTCTTGTAATGGTGTCAGTGTGTCTTGTGGGGGGGGGTCAGTGTGTCTTGTAAGGAAAAGTGGAGCTAATGAAATGGGTTTGATGGTGATGTTACACCTCTTTCTTTTGTGTTTAACAATTGTGTCACTCCCTTGGCTGTTGAGATAAACCATACTGTTATGCCATAGGATAATGTAAATCACCCCTGGAAATTTTACAAGACATACCAATGTTCTATACTTAGTAGCAATGTTTTTGTTTATAAATAAGACGCCATCAGCATGTGATAACCTTTAGGCCAACTCCCCTTTTCATTGATATTCAACTCAGCTAATGATTGTAGATTACAAATCCCTTCAAATACCTTAAAAGGTGCATGAAAATAATTTCTTCTCGTAAAAACCTTACAAGTGCTCAACTAACAAGTGCACACCTAACAAGTGCTCACCTAACAAGTGCACACATATTAAGTCCACACCTAACAAGTGATAGCCCCACCCCTGTGTACTAAGACATAACCCCAACCCTGTGTACCACGTGATAGCCCCACCCATGTGTACCACGTAATATCCCCATGCGTGTACCATGTGATAGCCCCACCCCTGTGTATCATGTGATAGCCCCATCCAACAACCACACCATGGCTCCCCATTTGAGTAGACAGATCCAACCACCCACACATGGCTCCCCATTTGAGTAGACAGATCCAACAACACACACATGGCTCCCCATTTGAGTAGACAGATCCAACCACCCACACCATGGCTCCCCATTTGAGTAGACACATCCAACCACCCACACATGGCTCCCCCATTGAGGAGACACATCCCACCACCCACACCATGGCCCCCCATTTGAGTAAACACATCACACCACCCCCACCA
>CAXITT010000137.1:933563-947598 GCA_964033795.1 Lymnaea stagnalis | reverse complement strand
TGGCTCCCCATTTGAGTAGACAGATCCAGACACCCACACCATGGCTCCCCATTTGAGTAGACAGATCCAGACACCCACACCATGGCTCCCCATTTGAGTAGACAGATCCAGACACCCACACCATGGCTACCCATTTGAGTAGACAGATCCAGACACCCACACGTGGCTCCCCATTAGAGTAGATAGATCCAGACACCCACACCACGGCTCCCCATAAGAGTAGACAGATTCAGACACCCACACATGGCTCCCAATTAGAGTAGACAGATTCAGACACCCACACCATGCCTCCCCATTAGAGTAGACAGATCCAGACACCCACACCACGGCTCCCCATTAGAGTAGAAACATCCAGACACCCACACCACGGCTCCCCATTAGAGTAGACAATTCCAGACACACACACCACGGCTCCGCAATAGACACAGACACACACACCACGGCTCCCCATTAGAGTAGACAAATCCAGACACCCACACCACGGCTCCCCATTAGATTAGAAACATCCAGACACCCACACCACGGCTTCCCATTAGAGTAGACAATTCCAGACACCCACACCACGGCTCCCCATTAGAGTAGATAATTCCAGACACCCACACCACGGCTCCGCAATAGACACAGACACACACACCACGGCTCCCCATTAGAGTAGACACAGACACACACCATGGCTCACGACCACTGAAATCACAGGTCAATAGCTAAAAAGTTGCAAGTCCTGTGATGTCTGTGTATTTTCAGGACAAGTTAAACCCCAAATTGCAATCCGCCATTTTAATCCTTATTTAAAAGATGTGACAAGGTAACTATCAAGTAACAACCCGCGACTCTAAGTTCCCTGGCCGCGTCTGTCAGAGAGAGGGAGATCTCCCATTAAAAGATGTGACAAGGTAACTATCAAGTAACAACCCGCGACTCTAAGTTCCCTGGCCGCGCCTGCCAGAGAGAGGGAGATCTCCCATAAAAGTTGACAGGTCATGTCTGTCCGTTCCTGACTGTCACCAATTAGTCGTGACGTGGACATGTCATGTTTTCAAAGTAGGGACAGCATACGGTAGCCAATAAGTCGTGACGTGGACATGTCATGTTTTCAAAGTAGGGACAGCCTACTGTAGCCAATAAGTCGTGACGTGGACATGTCATATTTTCAAAGTAGGGACAGCCTACTGTCGCAAATAAGTCGTGACGTTGACATGTCATGTTTTTAAAGTAGGGACAGCCTACTGTAGCCAATAAGTCGTGACGTGTCGGACAGCCCAGTACATAGCGATCGTTTGGCCGTGACTGGTGGAACTGTGGCATAGATGACACTTCATACGAACAAGTGTCGTTTTGACACCATCTTTATCTAGTGTCATCCAAGTGGGAGCCCAATAAGTGTGTTGGGACATGTGAGGACTGGCCAATCAGAGTGTTGGGACATGTGAGGACTGGCCAATCAGAGTGTTGGGACATGTGAGGACTGGCCAATCAGAGTGTTGGGAATGAGAGGACTGGCCAATCAGAGTGTTGGGGACTTGTGAGGACTGGCCAATCAGAGTGTTGGGACATGTGAGGACTGGCCAATCAGAGTGTTGCGACATGTGAGGACTGGCCAATCAGAGTGTTGGGGACTTGTGAGTACTGGCCAATCAGAGTGTTGGGGACTTGTGAGGACTAGCCAATCAGAGTGTTGGGGACTTGTGAGGACTAGCCAATCAGAGTGTTGGGAACTTGTGAGTACTGGCCAATCAGAGTGTTAGGGACTTGTGAGGAGTTGCCAATCAGAGTGTTGGGACATGTGAGGACTTGCCAGTCAGAGTGTTGGGACTAGTGAGGACTGACCATTCAGAGGGTTGGGACTTGTGAAGACTGGCCAATCAGAGTGTTGGGACACGCGAGGACTGGCCATTGAGAGTGTTTGATTGGATTAGAAAAAGAGAATACACATTGCGGAGAGTGAACAGAGATTAACTTGTATCAGGATTTTGCTAATAACATTCTTAAGTAAACGAAGATAATATTGTGGAGGTATTTTAGGAATGAAATTAGTGTGATATGAAGTACCTTGATATTTCTGTGAATCTATTCAAAGTATCTTGATATTTCTGTGATGCTATTAGAAGTATCTTCATATTTCTGTGATGCTATTCGAAGTATCTTCATATGTCTGTGATGCTATTCGAAGTATCTTCATATTTCGGTGAAACATATTCATTACTGTGAATATTGTGAATTTTGCTCTTAAAATGAGTCACTGTTTGAATCACAACTTCTTGGGTGTTGAATCACAACGTCTTGGGTGTTGAATCACAACGTCTTGGGTGTTGAATCACAACGTCTTGGGTGTTGAATCACAACGTCTTGGGTATTGAATCACAACGTCTTGGGTGTTGTTCATAACTAAACAGAGCACTGACACTAACCTTTCTTAAAAGTGTTACTTTTATAAAAGATCAAAATACAGACACTGATTGATGCAAACATATGTATTTAGAAATGACTTAAGTTAAATCATGCGTCCAAAAAGTCCTGTCTAGTTGTAAGTCCAAAAAGTCCTGGCCAGTTGTACGTCCAAGATGTCTGGTCAGTTGAACGTCCAATAATTTCTGGCTAGTTGTAAGTCCAATAAGTCCTAGCGAGTTGTACATCCAATAAGTCCTGGCCAGTTGTGCATCCAATAAGTCCTGGCCAGTTAGTCCAATAAATCCTAGTCTGTTGAACGGCCTAAATGTTATTTGCAGCGTAAAAATATTTTCATTATCTTTTGCTCATAAATCGTAAAGCGCATACGAGCTGCTGCATCTTCTCACTTGTATCAGTTGATTCATCTACTTGTAATGCAAATGTCACGTTTCCTTCTCACTTGTATCAGTTGATTCATCTACTTGTAATGCAAAGGTCATGTTGCCTTCTCACTTGTATCAGTTGATTCATCTACTTGTAATGCAAAGGTCATGTTGCCTTCTCACTTGTATCAGTTGATTCATCTACTTGTAATGCAAAGGTCATGTTTCCTTCTCACTTGTATCAGTTGATTCCTCTACTTGTAATGCAAAGGTCATGCTGCCTTCTCACTTGTATCAGTTGATTCATCTACTTGTAATGCAAAGGTCATGTTGCCTTCTGACTTGTATCAGTTGATTCATCTACTTGTAATGCAAAGGTCATGTTGCCTTCTCACTTGTATCAGTTGATTCATCTAATTGTAATGAAAAGGTCATGTTGCCTTCTCACTTGTATCAGTTGATTCATCTACTTGTGATGCAAAGGTCATGTTGCCTTCTCACTTGTATCAGTTGATTCATCTACTTGTAATGCAAAGGTCATGTTGCCTTCTCACTTGTATCAGTTGATTCATCTAATTGTAATGAAAAGGTCATGTTGCCTTCTCACTTGTATCAGTTGATTCATCTACTTGTGATGCAAAGGTCATGTTGCCTTCTCACTTGTATCAGTTGATTCATCTACTTGTAATGCAAAGGTCATGTTGCCTTCTCACTTGTATCAGTTGATTCATCTACTTGTGATGCAAAGGTCATGTTGCCTTCTCACTTGTATCAGTTGATTCATCTACTTGTGATGCAAAGGTCATGTTGCCTTCTCACTTGTATCAGTTGATTCATCTACTTGTAATGCAAAGGTCATGTTGCCTTCTCACTTGTATCAGTTGATTCATCTACTTGTGATGCAAAGGTCATGTTGCCTTCTCACTTGTATCAGTTGATTCATCTACTTGTGATGCAAAGGTCATGTTGCCTTCTCACTTGTATCAGTTGATTCATCTACTTGTAATGCAAAGGTCATGTTGCCTTCTCACTTGTATCAGTTGATTCATCTACTTGTAATGCAAAGGTCAAGTTTATTTCTGTCGAACAATCTGACACCATCACGCTATCGGCAAGTTTATTTCGTGTTTCGACGCAGAGATGAGTCGAACAATCTGAAACTTTGGTACAACATTTGACCACGAGCCAGTCATCCCGACGTTATAGCCTCAAACAACGAATCTTGAGCCACACAGTGTGACGTCATAGCCTCAAACCACGAATCTTGAGTCAGTCATTCCGACGTCATAACCTCAAACTACGAATCTTGAGCCAGTCATTCCGACGTCATAGCCTCAAACCACGAATCTTGAGCCAGTCATTCCGACGTCATAGCCTCTAACCACGAATCTTGAGCCAGTCATCCCGACGTCATAGCCTCAAACCACGAATCTTGAGCCAGTCATCCCGACGTCATAGCCTCAAACCACGAATCTTGAGCCAGTCATCCCGACGTCATAGCCTCAAACCACGAATCTTGAGCCAGTCATTCCGACGTCATAGCCTCAAACCACGAATCTTGAGCCAGTCATCCCGACGTCATAGCCTCAAACCACGAATCTTGAGCCAGTCATTCCGACGTCATAGCCTCAAACCACGAATCTTGAGCCAGTCATCCCGACGTCATAGCCTCAAACCACGAATCTTGAGCCAGTCATCGGCTGCAGTATCGGAGTTTGGTGCTTAGAACTCGGTCTCATCCCGACGTCATAGCCTCAAACCACGAATCTTGAGCCAGTCATCCCGACGTCATAGCCTCAAACCACGAATCTTGAGCCAGTCATTCCGACGTCATAGCCTCAAACCACGAATCTTGAGCCAGTCATCCCGACGTCATAGCCTCAAACCACGAATCTTGAGCCAGTCATTCCGACGTCATAGCCTCAAACCACGAATCTTGAGCCAGTCATCCCGACGTCATAGCCTCAAACCACGAATCTTGAGCCAGTCATCCCGACGTCATAGCCTCAAACCACGAATCTTGAGCCAGACAGTCTGACGTCATATCCATTTAAATTTATTTGATATAAAAAAAATCCGATCAATACGATTACTAGACACAAGCGAAATGAGACACTTTCACTCTCAGAATTCAAATGTGAACTACACAAACACACAGACGAATGCGCGAATGGACACACAAGTTCAGCTGTCATTCCCGTTAGCCGATGAAAAGCCCAAAGAAACAAGATGTTCTATTGTCACCATTTTTCTTTTGTAACCATTTTTAATTGTGTATTTTATTTTTTCGCCAGAACATTTGAAGTAGCTTCGCGTAGAAACAGTGTTGCGCGGAGCACGGATTGAGAACCCCTGCCCTACAGTAAGGACTACGTACACAGTACACTGTGTTCAAACCTTAGAGAATAAAAGAAAATGTTAATTAGTCGTGGTATTCAGCTAAACTTGGCAGACAGTGGAATTGAAGCTTAACCAACAAGGGAGGAAAGTGAACCAGACATTAGAAACAAGGGGACGAAATTGCGTTTTTAAACAGAAAATTGTTCAAAGTCATCATACACAAAGGGACTGCCTATCTAAATATCCCATGTGTTGTTCTATAACAAAGTGACTCTTTCTAACTAAATATACCATGTGTTCTTCTATAGCAGAGTATGAATGTTCTCGCCCAGAGTATTTCTTCCTTTATTTAGTCTACTCAAGTCCGAATAAATTTGTACATGTAACGGACAATGTTTTCACATGAAAACAGAGAGGTAGCATGAGTGAACAGTGAATGGTGTTGACCATGTTTTGTCCACGAGGACAATGAATTGTATTTTGAGAGGACAATGTGAGCTCCACGTTTTTGGAGAGTAAAATTATGTTTTTGTCAGAGCGGTTGTTTTGCACGCTTTGCTGGTAATAAAGTATGAGTTGACTGAGATAAGGAGAGCTAGGAGAGCTGTGTAATTGGACAGTTGAGCTGAGTTGTAGAAGTGTGAGGACGTGTCTTTCTTAATGATGGAATACTATAGATATATATGTGAAATTACATTCATGCAAGGATTATTTATTAATATTATCAGTATAAAGTGTGTTCAATAAAGTACAGTGAGTTTTAACTAGAATTGAGTATTCTTCTTTACGTGCCTGGATAATAAGTGAAAGAATGAAGAAGACTTAGTCGGCATCCTGAAGTATTAACATAAGTAACCATACTACTGACATAACCCACAGCATAAGAAATAAGATCCCACGCCATGTCAGAGTATGAGCGTTACAGTACGCATATCAACAAATTTTTTCGATGGATGTACGAAATATATATACAATTGTTAACACATATAATTATTATATGTTGACACATATCCAATAAATCATTGATGCATGAAAAAAAATTGAACAGCTAAAACAATTTAAATATCGGGATTATGAAGCGATGTATATCTACTTGTATCATGGAGGTACACAAGACAATGTGTAAATAGCTATTTCTTCTAATGGTCTGCTTGTATAATGGAGGAACACAAGACAATGTGTAAATAGCTATTTCTTGCAGTGGTCTTCTGGTATAATGGAGGCATACAAGACAATGTGTAAATAGCTATTTCTGTTGCTGTACAACAATAGCGCTCCCATAAGACAATGGAGGCAGTGCTGTACAACAATAGCTTTCTCATAAGACAATGGAGACAATGCTGTACAATAGCTCTCCCATAAGACAATGGAGGCAGTGCTGTACAACAATAGCTCTCTCATATGACAATGAAAGCAATGCTGTACAACAGTAGCTCTCCCATAAGACAATGGAGGCAGTGCTGTACAACAATAGCTCTCTCATATGACAATGAAGGCAATGCTGTACAACAGTAGCTCTCCCATAAGACAATGGAGGCAATGCTGTACAACAGTAGCTCTCCCATAAGACAATGGAGGCAGTGCTGTACAACAATAGCTCTCTCATATGACAATGAAGGCAATGCTGTACAACAGTAGCTCTCCCATAAGACAATGGAGGCAGTGCTGTACAACAATAGCTCTCTCATATGACAATGAAGGCAATGCTGTACAATCGTAGCTCTCCCATAAGACAATGGAGGCAATGCTGTACAACAGTAGCTCTCCCATAAGACAATGGAGGCAATGATGTACAACAGTAGCTATATCATAAGACAATGGAGGCAATGCTGTACAACAGTAGCTCTCCCATAAGACAATGGAGGCAATGTTGTACAACAATAGCTCTCTCATATGACAATGAAGGCAATGCTGTACAACAGTAGCTCTCCCATAAGACATTGGAGGCAATGCTGTACAACAGTAGCTCTCCCATAAGACAATGGAGGCAATGATGTACAACAATAGCTATATCATAAGACAATGGAGGCAATGCTGTACAACAGTAGCTCTCCCATAAGACAATGGAGGCAATGATGTACAACAGTAGCTCTCCCATAAGACAATGGAGGCAATGATGTACAACAGTAGCTCTCCCATAAGACAATGGATGCAATGCTGTACAACAGTAGCTCTCCCATAAGACAATGGAGGCAATGCTGTACAACAATAGCTATATCATAAGACAATGGAGGCAATGATGTACAACAATAGCTATATCATAAGACAATGGAGGCAATGATGTACAACAATAGCTATATCATAAGACAATGGAGGCAATGATGTACAACAATAGCTATATCATAAGACAATGGAGGCAATCTTCCTGAGGGAAATCCAGCACAAAGTTACTGAAAGCAATTTGACCAGCCACGCTCATCTTTTATACGATGACCATCTTGACAAAAGACTTGGACCTACGTCATACAAGCATTCGATCGAAGGCAGAGTCAAAACGTTTGCAAAGAAATTAGCCAAATAAATTGTAACACACTTGACAACAACTTGCAATGTGACATCACACTCAAGGACCGTCATACAAGTCTCATTTCATAAATCATCAAAAGGCGAAGAAAAAGTGGGAAAACTAAAATTTCTGAGGAAATCGATACTGGAGGGCGGCCACAGCTGACGTCAGCATAACATCTCCAGGAAATGAACCACTGCATGGAACACAGGGGATTTAATCAGAGAAATAAATACGACATTAGGCACGATTATATAGACAAATACGGTAAATGTATAATTGATCCATGTAGAGCTAACAACAAAATGTTTACTGAGTCTTTAACTTCAATTTTTGGTCAGACATACACATTTCCTTTCGAACAAATTTCTGTCTAACACTTTTATTAGAACAAACCTGCATGCCAGAGAGACACGTCTGTATGTCAGACACGTCTGTATGGATGAGATCATTACTGTGTGATATGAAATTGTCTTATGCAAATGTTTTAAGCCAATGCCTAAGAAGGGTCCATACACTTGTCTGGCCAAAGACCACCTCAAATAACGAGAGGGATGACCCTTGCAGAAAATAACGTCATTGGAGATGGGTGGGTCATGTTTCTACAATACCATAAATCTAACTGAATCCCCACGATTGTGTATGTATTGTGTGACATGGATGGATTGTGTGACATGCATGGATTGTGTGACATGGATGGATTGTGTGACATGGAAAGCCCAGGGTAAACAACACCACGAAGACCCAAAGAAACCTTACACAGAACAATGGAGATACAAAGAAACCTTACACAGAACAATGAAGATACAAAGAAACCTTACACAGAACAATGGAGATACAAAGAAACCTTACACAGAACAATGGAGATACAAAGAGACCTTGTACATAACAATGAAGATACAAAGGAACCTTACACAGAACAATGGAGATACAAAGAAACCTTGCACAGAACAATGAAGATACAAAGAAATCTTACACAGAACAATGGAGATACAAAGAAACCTTACACAGAACAATGGAGATACAAAGAAACCTTGCACAGAACAATGAAGATACAAAGAAACCTTGCACAGAACAATGAAGATACAAAGAAACCTTACACAGAACAATGGAGATACAAAGAGACCTTGTACATAACAATGAAGATACAAAGGAAACTTACACAGAACAATGGAGATACAAAGAAACCTTGCAAAAGATACAAAGAAACCTTGCACAGAACAATGGAGATACAAAGAGACCTTGTACATAACAATGAAGATACAAAGGAACCTTGCACAGAACAATGGAGATACAAAGAAACCTTGTACATAAGAATGAAGATACAAAGAAACCTTGCACAGAACAATGGAGATACAAAGAAACCTTGCACAGAACAATGGAGTTACAAAGAAACCTTGCACAGAACAATGAAGATACAAAGAAACCTTACACAGAACAATGGAGATACAAAGAGACCGTGTACATAACAATGAAGATACAAAGGAACCTTACACAGAACAATGGAGATACAAAGAAACCTTGCACAGAACAATGGAGATACAAAGAAACCTTGTACATAACAATGAAGATACAAAGGAACCTTACACAGAACAATGGAGATACAAAGAAACCTTGCACAGAACAATGGAGATACAAAGAGACCTTGTACATAACAATGAAGATACAAAGGAACCTTGCACAGAACAATGGAGATACAAAGAAACCTTGTACATAACAATGAAGATACAAAGAAACCTTGCACAGAACAATGGAGATACAAAGAAACCTTGCACAGAACAATGGAGTTACAAAGAAACCTTGCACAGAACAATGGAGTTACAAAGGAACCTTGCACATAACAATGGAGATACAAAGGTACCTTGTACATAACAATGAAGATATAAAGAAACCTTGCACAGAACAATGGAGATACAAAGAAACCTTACACAGAACAATGGAGTTACAAAGGAACCTTGCACAGAACAATGGAGTTACAAAGGAACCTTGCACAGAACAATGGAGTTACAAAGGAACCTTGCACAGAACAATGGAGTTACAAAGGAACCTTGCACATAACAATGGAGATACAAAGGAATCTTGCACAGAACAATGGAGATAGATCTTGCTGACTAGAAACCCAGCCTTGAAGACCGCTGCGACAGAAGGAGCAGATAGAAAGCAAGTGGCTTCCCTTGGCCATTGAAGGAAACACTGGTCACGAGAGGAAATGAATGAATTAATATTAAGTCACATGGAACTAATACAGCCTTAAAAATCAATTAATTCCCAATAACTCAAGGTTTTCATTTCTTTTAAAAAATGATCACAGAAGAACGCTGGTAGAACAGAACGCTGGTAGAACAGAGCCTTTAGTAAAACCGTTTATACAAATAAACCTGACAAATAATTTTAGAAAAAAATACAGACCAACGTACCATTCAATGATGCGTAATAATGGGTCATAGTTGATAGATCAATGGCAGGTCGATTGTGTTCGATACAACTGAATCAATCACTAGCGAATGCAGAAATTAAATTAGGTTTTACTGATCAATACTGTGTTATAGAGAGCTTGTTTACATCATATTTCTCGTGCCTGCCCTCTGATTGACCCCGCATGAGACGCTGTGTTCACAAAGGGGTGTGGCTTAGGCCTTTGAAGTATCTTGTTTACAATCGGCTTCCAATTACGCATTGGGTATAATGACTCCGGGTACCTTCTGGAATGTACTCCTTAACCCGAGATATGTAAACAACACGTCATAAGCCCTTCTGGAAGCGTCTTACTCTACATGTATATATAGGGATTGACAGGCACGGACGAGAAGACGGAGATTTCAGATAGATTTTCTTAACATTACGAGGCGTGTTTTATTCTTTGTGTATTTGTGTGCTCCTACTTATATGTGTTTATTTCGCATTATTTATTGGCATCATTATTTCTAATTGTATTAACTGTGTACCGGTACGACATCTGCCATACTGTAAGTTGAAGATTGTAATTTTATTTTATTTTATTTTGTAATTATCTTAAGACATAATAAATCTTAATTAATTGTAACTAGAAACTGTTTTGGGTCGTATCTTTAATATTGTTGATTCTATGGTATCGTCCTTTGTTAGGCACTGCTTACAACGAGCCAATTACAATTAAAATAGGAGATTAATTTCTCCCAATACAAGTCAGTGCGTAACAGCTGTTAGCAAAAGTGTTTGAGCAGACATCAACCTCTTCAACACCGTCACTAAAAGAGAGCACATTGTAGTAATAGGACATTTTCAACATTGTCCTTTGAGAAAACAGTTGAACCGGAATGGGGGGTGGGGGGGGGGTGGGGGGGGGGGGGGGGGTGGACGTGGGGAACGGAAAAAAAGTCACAGGAAAAAAGTCACAGAGTCATTCAGCCATCAGATATCATAAATAAATTCTGACAAGAGTTGTGGGATCACGTTTCCAAATGGGATCCCATCGGAATCACTACCCAACTGGGATCCCGACCCCGTGTGGTTACCGATCACGATTGAGAACCCAATCGGGATCCCGTTTCCAAAGCGGATCCCTTTGGGATCCCGACCCCATTGGGATCCTGATCCAGATTGGGATCCCTTTTCCAAATGGGATCCCAATGGCGTTTCTCCCCACTTAGGGATCCCGACCCCATTGAGATCCCAATCTCGTTTGTGATCAGAACCCGTGTGGGATACCGATTTAGATTGGGATCCCTTTCCCTAAAATGATCCAATAGGGATCCCAACTCCATTAGGATCTCAACCCCAATGTTATCCTGACACCATTGGGATTCTGAAAGGATCCAATGATCCCAGTTTCCAAATCGGATCCCGGAAGGATCCCCATTTACAAATGGGATCCCGACCCCATTGGGATCCCCCTTCTAAATGGCATCTCATAACCTAATGGGACCCCGACCCCAGTGGGATATCGACCTAATTGAGATCCCAATGGGATCTCATTTCCAAGTAGGATATCACTTTCCAAATTTTACTCTTTTTCAGGTGGGATCCCGATAGTTAGGATCCGTTTCCCGTTGGGATCCTCTTCTCCGTTGGGATCCCGTTTGCCACTAGATCCCTATTTTATCCCGTCACTAAGTTTGGTCAAGATCCATCTATTTATGTATGAGTATTAATTTTATTGATATAGCTCATACAAGAAAAAAACAACGATTGGGGGCCCCCAGCCCCAAACGGAATGTTATAAATAGTTCATAAGCCCTTAGTATTTGATTCTGGATAATAATGTATATATATGCCATCCATCGTTCATCCATCATCCACCATCAATTATCCATACACCATCCATCCATCAATCATACATAATCCATCCACAATCCATAATATATCATCCATCATCCATATATCATCCACCCATTGTACATCCTGTGACTTTTTTCCTGTGACTTTTTTTTCCTACAATCATGGACGTCCAGGTGAAACTCTGAGATCGTTGAATGTAAACAAGAGGTAGTCTTGTAACAGAGCGAAGTGGAAGTAGCACATGAGATATAACCAATACTTATTTGTAACATATCTTGAATATGGAAATAGTACATAAGATATAACCAATACTTTTATGTAACATATCTTGAATCTGGAAGTAGCACATGAGATATAGCCAATACTTATATGTAACATATCTTGAATATGGAAGTAGTATAACAGAATTAAATCAACAATTCTCAAATTGTACTGCACGTACCAATAGTGGTAAATTAGTTTGTTCCAAGTACAACTCTGCTATATAAAAAAAAACGTCACATAATCAAACAGATCTCCAGTCTCAACGACGAGAGACGTAGCCCTATACATATGAGGGTACGTTATTCAGGTTATTGAAGTGTTGCAACGTTCCATAAATGTGAGAACCCCCGGATAGATTAAACTGTGTGACGCAACAGTGTGTTTTCTCTCATGAGTTAACCCAGAGTTAATTCGCGTGTACAGGAACATCAAACATGTACATCAACATCAAACATGAACATCAACATCAGAGGATGAATTAAGCTTCAGAGCCAATGTACACAGTAACTTTCCCAGTACACCCACACACCACACAAATTACCACACACCCCACAGTGACCAAAACAAGTTACCACACAAGTCACCACACATCTCTGTAAGGACGACCACCACTAAGAAGAAGCTACAATGGCCTGAGGTCAGAGTTCCTCCACAGCACTAACAAGGCGAATATTCCAGTAGCTATCGACCTCCCCATGTTGCCCCAGCACTGCGTGTACACGAACAACTCTATACAGCTGCGTCAAGAGGTCTTGACAGATTTGATAGGTCTTTTTTCACACAGCGTTGGATGTGAGCTTCCAGATGTCGACAGGACTGCTGTAACATAATTGTGGATGTAGGTGTTCATACGTTGACAGGTCCTCTATCACACAGCGTTGGATGTCTTTCTTGTTTTGGTTTTGTTTAACGGTTCTTGTTTTGCAATCTTCAGCTGAGTCATAAATATCTAACGCCTTCACTGGTCAATAATTCTTAAGCACATTTTTTCCACGCTTGGTGTAATTAAGTCCCGTGCAATGTTCAACACAGTGGAAAGCACTTGTGTCTCAACACCACTGTCAAATGGCTTGTGTCTCCACAAAACTGTCAAATGGCTTGTGTCTATACAGCACTGTCAAATAGCTTGTGTCTCAACACCACTGTCAAATGGCTTGTGTCTCAACACCACTGTCAAATGGCTTGTGTCTCAACACCACTGTCAAATGGCTTGTGACTCAACATCACTGTCAACTGGCTTGTGTCTCCACAAAACTGTAAAATGGCTTGTATCTGTACAACACTGTCAAATAGCTTGTGTCTCCACACCACTGTCAAATTGTTTGTTTTTATACAACACTGTCAAATGGCTTGTGTCTCCACAACACTGTCAAATGGCTTGTGTCTCCAGAAAACTGTCAAATGGCTTGTGTCTATACAACACTGTCAAATAGCTTGTGCCTCCACACCACTGTCAAATAGCTTGTGTCTCCACAACACTGTCAAATGGTTTGTGTCTCCACAACACTGGCAAATGGTTTGTTTCTCCACAACACTGTCAAATGGCTTGTTTCTCCACAACACTGTCAAATGGCTTGTTTCTCCACAACACTGTCAAATGGCTTGTGTCTCAAGAAAACTGTCAAATGGCTTGTGTCTATACAACACTGTCAAATAGCTTGTACCTCCACACCACTGTCAAATAGCTTGTGTCTCCACAACACTGTCACATGTCTTGTGTACTACGGCCTTAAATGTTACTGTAACGGACTATGTTTTCACATGTAAACAGAGAGGTAGCATGAGTGGACAGTGAGTGTGTTCACCAGGTTTTTCCACGGGGAGAGACAATCAATGTGGATTGTATTTTTGAGAACAAATGTGAACTCCACGTTTTTGGAGAGTAAAATTATGTTTT
>CAXITT010000137.1:911643-922558 GCA_964033795.1 Lymnaea stagnalis | reverse complement strand
GGGGGGGGGGGGGGAGGAGGAGGGGGTGGAGCGGAAGTTTTACGTGGGGTGGGGGTCAATAAGATGGGTGGGAGAGCAAGCTTTACGTGGGGGTAGGGGGTCAATAACATGGGTGGGAAAGGGGAAGAAGCCTAAAAGTGCTAACAGTGAAGAAGCCAAGTTTCTGAGACATTGTTTCCTTTGCTAGAGGCTTCTGTTCGATATTCAGCTTGATATTGGCTTAAATGACGGTTTTCTCAGATTTCTCAATTGTGGATTAGGCAATAGCTTCGCTTCTATGACAGAATTTCAATCATTAAGTTAGGCGATAGCTTCGCCTCTATGGCAGAAATTCAATTCAATCATTAAGTTAGGCAATAGCTTCGCTTCTATGACATAATTTCAATCATTAAGTTAGGCCATAGCTTCGCCTCTATGGCAGAAATTCAATCATTAAGTTAGGCGATAGCTTCGCCTCTATGGCAGAAATTCAATAATTAAATTAGGCAATAGATTTGCTTCTATGACAGAATTTCAATCATTAAGTTAGGCGATAGGTTCGCCTCTATGGCAGAAATTCAATCACTAAGTTAGGCGATAGCTTCGCCTCTATGGCGGAAATTCGATCATTAAGTTAGGCAATACCGTGGCCTCTATGACAAAATATCAATCATTAAGTTAGGAGATAGTTTCGCCTCTATAAAATCATAATTTTCAATCATTCATTTAGGAGATAGCTTCGATTCTGTACCAGAATTTCAATGATTAAGTTAAAACATGATAGGAAATGATTCAGCAATATTCACAGGTAAAACTACACCCCCCCCCCTTTTCCCCGGTCAAATGGCACAGTCTTTTAATCTATCATTACATCAGCTGTCCACTTACACTGACCAACATGGGCCAATTACATCAGATTTCCACTTACGCTGACCCACATAGAATGAGTTTGGTCAAGAAGATAATAGTCTTTAGTTACTCAGAGGGTCAGACAGTAGTGTGACGCATAGTGACTGTGAAGGTCTTTGTGTTCACAGCTGATCTAAACACGGGGTCAGCAAACAGAACAGCCCACTACACATCTTTAGATCATGGCCGAAAAGGGTTGGGGTGGGGGGGGGGTGTTTCAGCACACAGAACAGTCCACTACCCATCTTTAGATCATGGCCGAGAAGGGTTTGGGGAGGGGGGTCCAGCACACAGAACAGGCCACTACCCATCTTTAGATCACGGTCGAGAACGGTTTGGGGTGGGTGTGGGGGGGGGGGGCCAGCACACAGAACAGTCCACTACCCATCTTTAGATCACGGCAGAGAACGGTTTGGGGAGGGGGGTCCAGCACACAGAACAGTCCACTACCCATCTTTAGATCACGGCAGAGTGGGGTTGGGGAGGGGGGTCCAGCACCCAGAACCGCATTGCGTTTTTGTAAAGCGTCTATTATTTCCCTTTGACAACTGTTTGAATTTTGGCTTTGATTACTTTCCCCTTGAACAACCGGATCAGGTGGAGTGGAATGGGTTAAAGAAAAGGTCAAAGGTTACTTCAACTATTGTCAACATGATCTTTGGCCAGAGAGGTTAAGGTTACCTCGAGATGGCTCTGTACCCCATGTAGAAGCGTCGTTTGGCGGGACATCAAAATCTCAGCTCTCCATTCACACCAGCTTCAGGATATCGGTCAGAGGCGAACAGTTGAGGCAAACACACACACACAGACACACTGGATGAAGGTGAAGGTCTTGGCTGAGGACGAAGCATTCCAAAATGTTAAATATAACTAATTTAATATAAGACTGATGAGACAAATAAAAGATACGATTGGTGAGACAAGGATAAAATACGATTGGTGAAACAAAATTTACAATTGGTAAGACAAGTCTATAATAAGGTTAGTGAGATAGGTATAAGATATACCGGGGGGGGGGTTACATGAGAGAGACATTATACCGGCTGTACTGGAGACAGACATACCGAGTGTACTGGAGAGAGACATACCGGGTATACTAGAGAGAGACATACCGGGTGTCAGTCAGCTGTGAGGAGAGATGGAGGTGAAACCAATAGGGTGTGGGGTAGGGGGGAAGGTTACGAGCAGTAGCAGTCTAGGTTACAACTAAATGACCCAATATTACGGCTGAAAAATGACATACGAATACAACTATATGACCCAAGATCAGGGCTGAGAAATGAAATACGAATACAACTATATGACCCAAGATTACGGCTGAAAAATGACATACAAATACAACTATATGGCCCAAGATCACGGCTGAGAGATGACATACGAATAGAACTAAATGACCCAATATCACGGCTGATAAATGACATACGAATACAACTAAATGACTCAAGATCACGGCTGAGAAATGACATACAAATACAACCATATGACTCAAGATCACGGCTGAGAAATGACATACGAATACAACTGAATGACCCAAGATCACGGATGAGAGATGACATACGAATACAACTAAATGACCCAAGATCACGGCTGAGAAATGACATACAAATACAACCATATGACTCAAGATCACGGCTGAGAAATGACATACGAATACAACTGAATGACCCAAGATCACGGCTGAGAAATGAGATACGAATACAACTAAATGACTCAAGATCACGGCTGAGAAATGACATACGAATACAACTATATGACCCAAGATCACGGCTGAGAAATGACATACGAATACAACTATATGACCCAAGATCACGGCTGAGAAATGAGATACGAATACAACTAAATGACCCAAGATCACGGCTGAGAAATGAGATACGAATACAACTAAATGACCAAAGATCACGGCTGAGAAATGACATACGAATACAACTATATGACCCAAGATCACGGCTGAGAAATGACATACAAATACAACTATATGACCCAAGATCACGGCTGAGAAATGAGATACGAATACAACTAAATGACCCAAGATCACGGCTGAGAAATGAGATACGAATACAACTAAATGACTCAAGATCACGGCTGAGAAATGAGATACGAATACAACTAAATGACCCAAGATCACGGCTGAGAAATGACATACGAATAAAACTATATGACCCAAGATCACGGGTGAGAAATGACATACGAATACAACCATATGACCCAAGATCACGGCTGATAAATGACATACGAATACAACTATATGACCCAAGATCACGGCATTTCTCCTGTGTACACACAGTACGATAATGCCAATTAACAAATGGGACTATCAACTAATTGACTGGTGCTTTCTTGTCATTGTCAAATTTTGAAGATCTGCGACAAAAATCCCTCCATCCTTCCATCCATGTGGCGCTACAGCCCATGTAGGGCTTTGGCCTGCCTCACCACTTCCTTCCTCTCAGACCTAACTAATGCCTTCTTTTCCATGCTTGGACTTTCAACTGCTGTAGATCATTCATCTATCCCCTAAGCCTAGGTCTGCCTTTGAGCCTTTTCACCCTGGGGTATTGGTGATGCACCCTCTTCGTTCCTCTGTCATTTGGCATTCTCTCTAGGTGTCCTGCCCAGCGTAGCCTGCCTCTTTTTAATTCTGCTACTATCGTGGGATCTTTTCCTGAGAACTTTCCTTTCCCATGTGTTTAATAGGTTTTCTGCTGTTTTTTGTTAGGGTCCAGGTTTCACTTGCATATGTTACAACTGGTCTGATTACAATTTTATAAATAGTTTTCTTTGTTTCTCTTTTAATGTTTTTACTTTTGAGTATTTTCTGACTACTAAGGTGTGCCCTGTTTCCGGCTGATATTCTTTCTTTTATTTCTGTTAATAATTCGTTTCTTTCATTTAACAAGGATCCTAGGTATTTGAATTGATTTACTTTTTCAAAAGTTTGGTTTCTAACTTTAATTGTTTCATCTGTTTGTTCCTCTTTTATCATGGTCATGTATTTTGTTTTTTGGTTGTTAACTCCCAGTCCCGCTTGTAGAGATGCGTCTTCTAATTCAATAAAGGATTTTGATGTGTCTTTAATACTTTTCCCTAGAAGTGCTATGTCATTAGCGTATGCAAGATACTGAAGTGGTTTGTTGTAGAGTGTGCCCAATGGTTGTGGGTTTTGAGTTTCCCTCAGAAAGTATCCTTTTATCGTTCTCGAGTGTCAATGAGTATGTTTCTCATAACTCTCTCTAATGTTAGGTTAAAAGGCATACAAGACAGTGAGTATCCCTGTCTTGGGCCTCGTCTAATATGAAATTCCCTTGAATATTCTCCTTGAATCTTGATTTTGCTTTTTGAGTTGTTTAGCGTTACATGTATTAGTCTTGTCAGTTTGTTGGGTATCCCAAACTCCTGCAGAGTCTCATATAAATAGTTTCTTTTGATGCTGTCATAGGCCATTTTATAGTCTACATAGAGTTGATGTACTGGTATATTATATTCATAGCATTTCTCTAATAGGCATTTGATGGTGAAAATCTAATCAGTCTTTGATCTGATAGGCCTGAATCCACATTAATAATCAACTAGTATTTCTTCAATGTAAGGTTGTAGTCTTTTGGCAATAAGCTTCGTCAGTATTTTGTATGTAACATTTAATAGGGAGATTCCTCAGTAGTTTGTGCACTGAAGTTTGGAGCCTTTCTTGTGTATTGGGGTTATTAATGCTGTTTCCCACTCTGTCGGGATTTTCTCTTCTTGCCAAATTTTAGTTATAAGTTTATGTATCTGATTGTGTAGTTCTTTTCCTCCACATTGAATCAGTTCTGCTACGATAAGGTCTCGTCCGGGGGCTTTGTGATTTTTCATGTAATTAATTACCTCTTTGGTTTCTTCTAGGGTTGGGCATTGTATGAAAGGGTCTGGTCCTCCCTGTGGGAATTGATAATCTTCGCCTTGTCTATTGTCTGCATTGTGACAAAAATAGCGAATGCAAATTAGTTTGGTTCCCATGAAAATTTCGCGAATCCCGAGGTATTATTGTAAACCAATGCTTTTTTGGACAAGTAGGTCCCCGGCCGGAACTTCAAAAAATTATACCTTATGACCTTGACCCTGACAACCTTGTTACTCACACGTATTAACTAGATTGGATCTGAATATATATGAAAAAATAATTAATATTTTTATAAAAATAATGCAACTTGTTTATATTTCCTCTTACAATTGCCTGTCTCAATAAAACGATCATTTTGTCTGTCCCCACAAGAGGATCATTTTGTCTGTCCCCACAAGAGGATCATTTTGTCTGTCCCCACAAGAGGATCATTTTTTCTGTCCTAACAAGACGATAATTTTACAGAATAAAATAACATTTCGCATTTCGATAAATGTTTTTAAAAATATAGATGAAAATTACTCCCCCCACCCCCCTGGTCAATTTTCAGGCAAGGCTACAGCTTGATGTAATGGCTGTGATAGTCAAGTCTGCAGCTAGTGGTAATGGCTGTGATAACTACGACTACAGCTAGTGGTAATGGCTGTGATAACTACGACTACAGCTAGACCTAATGGCTGTGATAACTACGACTACAGCTAATGACTGTGATAACCACGACTACAGCTAGTGGTAATGGCTGTGATAACCACGACTACAGCTAGAGCTAATGACTGTGATAACCACGACTACAGCTAGTGGTAATGGCTGTGATAACCACGACTACAGCTAGAGCTAATGGCTGTGATAACCACGACTACAGCTAGAGCTAATGGCTGTGATAACTACGACTACAGCTAGAGCTAATGGCTGTGATAACCACGACTACAGCTAGAGCTAATGGCTGTGATAACCATGACTACAGCTAGAGCTAATGGCTATGATGGCCATGACTACAGCTAGAGCTAATGACCCCGTCACTAGTTTCAACCACACACTTGTTTCGTTCTGAAGGCCACGCTGTTGCTGCTGTCGTACAACTTCCGTCTTTGTTGAACTCCGTCGTCCAGTGAAACAGCGATGGGACGCCGGGGGGGGGGGGCGCAATGATTGGGTCACAGTTAACAGTAATCAAATAAGNACGCTGGGGACCGATACCTCAACGTTCGAGGCACAACGCTGGGGACCGATACCTCAACGTTCGAGGCACAACGCTGGGGACCGATACCTCAACGTTCGAGGCACAACGCTGGGGACCGATACCTCAACGTTCGAGGCACAACGCTGGGGACCGATACCTCAACGTTCGAGGCACAACGCTGGGGACCGATACCTCAACGTTCGAGGCACAACGCTGGGGACCGATACCTCAACGTTCGAGGCACAACGCTGGAGGCGCTCATTGAAATGTTTGTAATAATGTAGGACATGGTCCATGTTTGAGTAATCGAACAGCCCGGTGTTTTTGGAACCTCTTATTGGGACAAACACGGGATTTGTGATAACCAGTTCGAAGTAAGGAGTTGAGGGGAGGGGGGTTGAGGGGTGACTATAATTTAATGGATGGTTCCAGGGGTTTAATTTAAGGCATCAAGTCATATTGTGCGATAACACTTTTAGTTGTTTGATTTTTGTTCGTCTTTCGCACGCGAATGACGAAGTCAATTTTAGACTTGAGTAGCAGTCTTGACTTCGGCTGGATTTTGTTTAATTGAGGGGAGTTGCTCAATTCGCCAGCCTCACTCTCTCGTCCTTGCCTGTTTGATCCAATGGCAAGACATTCAAGACGACTGGAAATAGACCAGGATGCAGTAGATGACCAACAGTGTGTGTGTGTTTTGCTGTGCTCTTCTAGCGTCCCGAGACGCAGGAGATGTCGGAATTTTCATTGTGTCAATGTCATACCACCTACAGGACTCCATCTCCGGGTTTCGAGTTCAGAGTTTGCCTTCTACCAAGTATGGTAACAGTCAAACACGAATATTAACAGCCGAAGACAGGTATGGTAACAGTCAAACACAAGTTTGGTAACAGTCAAACACAAGTATGTTAGCAGTCAAACACACGAATGGTAACAGTCAAAACAGTCAAACACACGAATGGTAACACAAGTATTTTTTTTTTTTTTCTGGCATCCGTCCGTCACAATGTGACGATGGAGTGGGCTTCGTAGGACGAAATCCACATAGCCTGGGATTATTATACTTGAAAGATTATAAGCTGGTTCCCAACAGCAAATCGCCTCTCTCCACGCCGCTGGATAACCCAAGGGAACATCATTGAATGATACAGCTTGGCACCAGTGACGTCGCAGGAGTTGTCGGAATGTTTCATTGTATCAATGTTATCCGCCTTTCGGGACTCCATCTCCGGGTTTGATTTCAGAGTTGCCTTCTCTTAGATGAGTTGCCATCCAAGGTTAACGAGTCCCATCTACCCGGGGTGCTGGTGGTGTTTTTTGCTCTAGCTGGAGTTGAACTCCAGACCACCAACTTGAGATTTGCTCAGTTTAGACCACTCGGCCACCCAGCACCCCAAACACAAGTATGGTAACAGTCAAAGACACGTATGGTAACAGTCAAACACAAGTATGGTAACAGTCGAAGACAAGTATGGTAACCTTACTCTCAGTCTCACAAATGTCACATCTAGCTGATGCAGTGGTTCAACGATTACTCAAGCTGATGTAGTGGTTCAACTATTACTCAAGCTGATGCAGTGGTTCAACTATTACTCAAGCTGATGCAGTGGTTCAACTATTACTCAAGCTGATGCAGTGGTTCAACTATTACTCAAGCTGATGCAGTGGTTCAACTATTACTCAAGCTGATGCAGTGGTTCAACGATTACTCAAGCTGATGCAGTGGTTCAACTATTACTCAAGCTGATGCAGTGGTTCAACGATTACTCAAGCTGATGCAGTGGTTCAACTATTACTCAAGCTGATGCAGTGGTTCAACGATTACTCAAGCTGATGCAGTGGTTCAACTATTACTCAAGCTGATGCAGTGGTTCAAAGATTACTCAAGCTGATGCAGTGGTTCAACGATTACTCAAGCTGATGCAGTGGTTCAAAGATTACTCAAGCTGATGCAGTGGTTCAACGATTACTTAAGCTGATGCAGTGGTTCAACGATTACTCAAGCTGATGCAGTGGTTCAACTATTACTCAAGCTGATGCAGTGGTTCAACTATTACTCAATCTGATGCAGTGGTTCAACTATTACTCAAGCTGATGCAGTGGTTCAACTATTACTCAAGCTGATGCAGTGGTTCAACTATTACTCAATCTGATGCAGTGGTTCAACTATTACTCAATCTGCTACTAGTGGTTTTCCTCCAGCTGTGTACACCGTGTCAACAAACAGAATAATTGCAAAAAAGGAGTCGTGGTGAGCCCCGTCATTTCCTCTGGCTTTAATTCTCCTTGACACGTTGGTTGGATTCATTTTCAAAAGAATCCAGACGAAACAAGAAATGTGTACTTGTCTACCAGGACCATTGTGTACCAGATGACCATTCACTAAAATGTGTTGTACTTAAAGCCCTTACGTCCGAGCAGGCTGAAGAGGTAGCCTGGCATTTGATTGACATATCGACGCGGCTTGTTGCACCGCCTGTTTTGCAATCAGACAACGGGACCGGAGTGTTCCAATTGTTTCTAGCCTTAAAGAGTGCTGGCCGCAGCATAAGATGATTGGGCTTGGCAGGGCCTCGCCATAAACAATGTCAAGGGAGTTTGGCACATGTGTATTAAGATGTTAAAACATGGCGACGTCATGGCTAAGAACAACAGCCATTGGAGCACTGGTCTACGGCTTGTTCAGTTCATGAGAAGCCAGGCCAATCCTGCTGGTATCAATATGCCGGTATCAAGAAGTACCTATCACTATCATGCTGGTATCAATATGCCGGTATCAAGAAGTACCTATCACTATCATGCTGGTATCAATATGCCGGTATCAAGAAGTACCTATCACTATCATGCTGGTATCAATATGCCGGTATCATGAAGTACCTATCATGCTGGTATCAATATGCCGGTATCAAGAAGTACCTATCATGCTGGTATCAATATGCCGGTATCATGAAGTACCTATCATGCTGGTATCAATATGCCGGTATCATGAAGTACCTATCATGCTGGTATCAAAATGTACATATCCTGCTGGTATCAATATGCCGGTATCAAGAAGTACCTATCATGCTGGTATCACAATTTACATATCCTGCTGGTATCAATATGCCGGTATCAAGAAGTACCTATCATGCTGGTATCAAAATGTACCTATCCTGCTGGTATCAATATGCTGGTATCAAGAAGTACCTATCCTGCTGGTATCAATATGCTGGTATCAAGATGTACCTATCATGCTGGTATCAATATGCTGGTATCAAGATGTACCTATCATGCTGGTATCAAGATGTACCTATCATGCTGGTATCAAGATGTACCTATCATGCTGGTATCAAGATGTACCTATCATGCTGGTATCAAGATGTACCTATCATGCTGGTATCAAGATGTACCTATCATGCTGGTATCAAGATGTACCTATCATGCTGGTATCAAGATGTACCTATCATGCTGGTATCAAGATGTACCTATCATGCTGGTATCAAGATGTACCTATCATGCTGGTATCAAGATGTACCTATCATGCTGGTATCAAGATGTACCTATCATGCTGGTATCAAGATGTACCTATCATGCTGGTATCAAATCTTTTTAATTGGGCTCATTTTAGGCATTCGTGTCTTGGAAGAAAAAACAATCATTGTCTTGGAAGACAAACAATCCATGTCTTGAAAGGAAAACAATTCATGTCTTGGAAGACAAACAATCCATGTCTTGAAAGGAAAACAATTCATGTCTTGGAAGACAAACAATCCATGTCTTGAAAGGAAAACAATTCATGTCTTGGAAGACAAATAATCCTTGTCTTGGAAGACAAACACTCATTATATTGGAAGGTAAAAATACTTCTACTTCGGTCTAATAGTAGCGAAAGTATTCGGTACAAATAAGACAGCAGAACAAGACCCATGATCCATCGGGATATCTCAGAGTCTAAAATGTGTAGGCATACAATGATCCATCGGGATATCTCAGAGTCTAAAATGTGTAGGCATACAATGATCCATCGGGATATCTCAGAGTCTAAAATGTGTAGGCATACAATGATCCATCGGGATATCTCAGAGTCTAAAATGTGTAGGCATACAATGATCCATCGGGATATCTCAGAGTCTAAAATGTGTAGGCATACAATGATCCATCGGGATATCTCAGAGTCTAAAATGTGTAGGCATACAATGATCCATCGGGATATCTCAGAGTCTAAAATGTGTAGGCATACAATGATCCATCGGGATATCTGAAAGTCTAAAATGTGTAGGCATACAATGATCCATCGGGATATCTGAAGGTCTAAAATGTGTAGGCATACAATGATCCATCGGGATATCTGAAAGTCTAAAATGTGTAGGCATACAATGATCCATCGGGATATCTGAAAGTCTAAAATGTGTAGGCATACAATGATCCATCGGGATATCTGAAAGTCTAAAATGTGTAGGCATACAATGATCCATCGGGATATCTCAGAGTCTAAAATAGAAGGGCTCACAATGATCCATCGGGATATCTGAAAGTCTAAAATACACATAGATAGGTTTATTGCCCTGATTCAAGCACACATCGTTTAAAAAATACTTACTCTAAAGAAAAGTATCACCGGAAGTTGATCAGTGCTACATGGCGTGCTACATGGCGTGCTACAACAGATGAAGACGCGGTCTCAAAGATAATGAGCTTTGAATGCAGCGCTCCACGCACACCAGAGGCGTGGCGTTCATTCGTAGCGGCACCCAACCACGACAACCAACCCACCAGGGCTACCAAGCACACCAGAGGCGTTGCGTTCATTCGTAGCGGCACCCAACCACGACAACCAACCCACCAGGGCTACCAAGCACACACGAGGCGTTGCGTTCATTCGTAGCGGCACCCAACCACGACAACCAACCCACCAGGGCTACACGCACACCAGGGGCGCTGCGCTCATTCGTAGCGGCCCCCAACCACGACAACCAACCACAACAACCAAC
>CAXITT010000137.1:797556-911171 GCA_964033795.1 Lymnaea stagnalis | reverse complement strand
GCGTTCATTCGTAGCGGCACCCAACCACGACAACCAACCCACCAGGGCTACCAAGCACACACGAGGCGTTGCGTTCATTCGTAGCGGCACCCAACCACGACAACCAACCCACCAGGGCTACACGCACACCAGGGGCGTTGCGTTCATTCGTAGCGGCACCCAACCACGACAACCAACCACATCAACCAACCGATGCCGATGTAGGAAATGTCCAGTATGATCGGACCATGAACCTCTTCTCGTTGACACAACTGTAGAGTGAACCGATGCTTTAAACATGGGCCACCGTTTGACTTACGCTTTGGTTAGCACGCCCCGTCGCTTGTTAGCATGCTACACGGTGATTGAATTATCCGCCAGAAAACTTCGCAAGTCCACTATCATTAGAATGATGTCGTTGTCAGTTATGAAATGGTGTCCCTGAAAGAACCACTCACCACCACGCACAGATGCAGGAATACACACATCCCTACTACACTCCACGGTATCGAGCTAAGCGCCACCAACGACCATAGCGTCCAATACTTCCATGCCGACGATTTCTTGGCGCTTTCCCACACACTGCCGTCCCTGACAGAAATCAATGTATCGATCCGAAACCGTCCTTCCCCTCCGTTGTCACCATGACAACAAGCCCCCACGCCCCATTCTCTCTCCCTCCTCCTCCCCTCCAATCGCTCACTTACAACTGCATTGACCGACCAATGTATACCAGCCCCTATGGTTGAGAGTCTTCACTTGCCCAAAGCAATGAGTTCCCGTAGTACTCTATGATAGATGTTGATATAACTGCATGTTAGATGTTGATACAACTCTAGGTTAGATGTTGATATAACTGCATGTTAGATGTTGATACAACTCTATGTTAGATGTTGATATAACTGCATTTTAGATGTTGATACAACTCTATGATAGTTGTTGATATAACTGCAAGTTAGATGTTGTTATAACTCATGTTAGATGTTGATTTAACTCTATGTTAGATGTTGATACAACTCTATGTCAGATGTTGATACAACTCTATGATAGATGTTAATAACGTAAAATTCTTGTCTTCATTCAACACACTAATATTATAGAAGCCCAGACATCTTATTTCAGTTACAAATATTGTTGCCCAAACCTCTAAACAAACCACCCATTATGTAACTTTGTTACAATGAACCTGAATGTTCTTAATTATGAATCTATTTAACTTAGCCACCACTGTACAAGACAAAATGGACATGTACATAACTGTAGCCAACAAGGTACAACACAAAATGAACATCTACATAACTCTAGCCACCAAGGTACAACACAAAATGAACATCTACATAACTCTAGCCACCAAGGTACAACACAAAATGAACATCTACATAACTCTAGCCACCAAGGTACAACACAAAGTGGACATCTACATAACTCTAGCCACCAAGGTACAACACAAAATGAACATCTACATAACTCTAGCCACCAAGGTACAACACAAAATGAACATCTACATAACTCTAGCCACCAAGGTACAACACAAAATGAACATCTACATAACTCTAGCCACCAAGGTACAACACAAACTCAACATCAAAAAACAGCTTTAGGAAAAACGCCACTAACGACATTTTATTGTCGTAGGTTTAAAATGTCTCGGAATAAGCTAAGGACTGTCAGTCAAGAGTGCACAATGTCAGCCAAGGGTCCACAATGTCAATTTCTTTCTTTACAGAAGAATTTTTAAGTTTCCATCCAAAAAGCTTCTTACTATGGCCCACCCCCTCCCCCCCCCCCCCGGCACCCCCCCCCCCGGGCAACCCCCCCCCCCCCCTTGTTGCAGCAGTCAAGAGCGGTGCGCTCTGCGCGTTTGTTTGCTCATAGAGACGTTACACAAACGCTTGACACGTGCGATCAATTGTGTACGAGCAGTTGTACACACCCCGGTACTCAGACAGATGTGTCCACAGCAGAGTTCTTTGAGACACAGGGATGTGTTGGCTTGGATTGTTGTATGGAAACAACAAGTGTACTGACATCAAGCAAACAACTGTGGCTATTAGATGTCAAGGCAGTGTACTTGAACTGACATCAAGCAAAAAACTATGGCTATAAGTGGTCAACTGACATTAAGCAAACAAATATGGCTATTAGATGTCATGGTAGTGTAGTTGAACTGACATCAAGAAAACAACTATGACTATTAGATGTCATGGCAGTCTAGTTGAACTGACATCAAGCAAAAAATATGGCTATTAGATGTCATGGCAGTGAAGTTGAACTGACATCAAGCAAAAAATATGGCTATTAGATGTCATGGCAGTGTACTTGAACTGACATCAAGCAAACAACTATGACTATTAGATGTCATGGCAGTGCACTTGAACTGTCATCAAGCAAAAATATGGCTATTAGATGTCATGGCAGTGTAGTTCAACTGACATCAATCAAACAACTATGGCTAATAGATGTCATGGCAGTGTACTTGAACTGACATCAAGCAAACACATATGGCTATTAGATGTCATGGCAGTGTCATTTTAATTTGAGGGCAGTGTAATCATTGTATATTTTTAGTCTAAGGTGGTGTGGTGTTATGGAATGTTGGTGTGGTGTTATGGAATGTTGGTGTGGTGTTATGGAATGTTGGTGTGGTGTTATGGAATGTTGGTGTGTTGTTATGGAATGTTGGTGTGGTGTTATGGAATGTTGGTGTGGTGTTATGGAATGTTGGAGTGGTGTTATGGAGTGTTGGTGTGGTTTTTGGAATGAAGGTGTGATATTATGGAATGTTGGTGTGGTGTTATGGAATGAAGGTGTGGTATTAAGGAATGAAGGTGTGGTATTATGGAATGAAGGTGTGGTATTATGGAATATTGGTGTGGTGTTATGGAATGTTGGTGTGGTATTATGGAATGTTGGTGTGGTATAATGGAATGAAGGTGTAGTATTATGGAATGAAGGTGTGGTATTATGGAATGTTGGTGTAGTACTATGGAATGAAGGTGTGGTGTTATGGAATAAAGGTGTGGTATTATAGAATGAAGGTGTGATATTATGGAATGTTGGTGTGGTGCGGTTATCATGCCGTGATGCCGCTGTAGGGCTAATGTAAGCTGATGTGGGTGATGTAATATGCTATGGGTGATGTAATATGCTATGGGTGATGTAATATGCTATGGGTGATGTAATATGCTATGGATGATGTAATATGCTATGGATGATGTAACATGCTATGGGTGATGTAATATGCTATGGGTGATGTAATATGCTATGGGTGATGTAATATGCTATGGGTGATGTAATATGCTATGGGTGATGTAATATGCTATGGGTGATGTAATATGCTATGGGTGATGTAATATGCTATGGGTGATGTAATATGCTATGGGTGATGTAATATGCTATGGGTGATGTAATATGCTATGGGTGATGTAATATGCTATGGGTGATGTAATATGCTATGGGTGATGTAATATGCTATGGGTGATGTAATATGCTATGGGTGATGTAATATGCTATGGGTGATGTAATATGCTATGGGTGATGTAATATGCTATGGGTGATGTAATATGCTATGGGTGATGTAATATGCTATGGGTGATGTAATATGCTATGGGTGATGTAATATGCTATGGGTGATGTAATATGCTATGGGTGATGTAATATGCTATGGGTGATGTAATATGCTATGGGTGATGTAATATGCTATGGGTGATGTAATATGCTATGGGTGATGTAATATGCTATGGGTGATGTAATATGCTATGGGTGATGTAATATGCTATGGGTGATGTAATATGCTATGGGTGATGTAATATGCTATGGGTGATGTAATATGCTATGGGTGATGTAATATGCTATGGGTGATGTAATATGCTATGGGTGATGTAATATGCTATGGGTGATGTAATATGCTATGGGTGATGTAATATGCTATGGATGATGTAATATGCTATGGATGATGTAATATGCTATGGGTGATGTAATATGCTATGGATGATGTAATATGCTATGGATGATGTAATATGCTATGGGTGATGTAATATGCTATGGGTGATGTGATATGCTATGGGTGATGTAATACGCTATGGGTGATGTAATACGCTATGGGTGATGTAATATGCTATGGGTCATGTAATATGCTATGGATGATGTAATATGATATGGGTGATGTAATATGCTATGGATGATGTAATATGCTATGGGTGATGTAATATGCTATGGGTGATGTAATATGCTATGGGTGATGTAATATACTATGGATGATGTAATATGCTATGGGTGATGTAATATGCTATGGGTGATGTAATATGCTATGGATGATGTAATATGCTATGGGTGATGTAATATGCTATGGGTGATGTAATATGCTATGGGTGATGTAATATGCTATGGGTGATGTAATATGCTATGGATGATGTAATATGCTATGGGTGATGTAATATGCTATGGGTGATGTAATATGCTATGGGTGATGTAATATGCTATGGATGATGTAATATGGTATGGTTGATGTAATATGGTATGGTGATGTAATATGCTATGGGTGATGTAATATGCTATGGGTGATGTAATATCCTATGGGTGATGTAATATGCTATGGGTGATGTAATATGCTATGGGAGATGTAATATGCTATGGGTGATGTAATATGCTATGGGTAATGTAATATGCTATGGGTGATGTAATATGCTATGGATGGTGTTATATGCTGTGGGTGATGTAATATGCTATGGGTGATGTAATATGCTATGGATGATGTAATATGCTATGGGTGATGTAATATGCTATGGGTGATGTAATATGCTATGGGTGATGTAATATGCTATGGGTGATGTAATATGCTATGGATGATGTAATATGCTATGGGTGATGTAATATGCTATGGGTGATGTAAGGTGCTGTGGTATTACGGAATGTCGGTGTGGTACGGTTATGACGCTGTGATGACGCTATAAGGTGGTGTGGTATTGTATAGTTTTGGATTGTGAGGGGTGTGTGAGATATGGTGAGGATTGTGTGAAATGTGGTGAGGATTGTGTGAGTTATGGTGAGGATTGTGTGAGATATGGTGAGGATTGTGTGAGATGTTGTGAGGGGTGTTTGAGATACTATGAGGGTTGTGTGAGATATTATGATGGTTGTGTGATATATTGTGAAGGTTGTGTGAGATGAGGGTCGCGTGAAATATTGTGAGGGTTGTGTGAGATGGTGTGAAGGTTGTGTGAGATTAGGGGCGCGTGAAATATTGGGAGGGTTGTGTGAGAAGTTGTGTGGATAGACCGTGATGAAATAAAGGTTAGAAGTAAAGGTGATTGAAGTATGGGGTGAGAACACATCAGGGGACGAGGGGGTGGGGTGGGGGTGAGAACACATCAGGGGACGAGGGGGTGGGGTGGGGGTGAGAACACATCAGGGGACGAGGTCAATAGTTCAATAGACGGGTTATTTACTTCCAATTCTGGAATACAACCATCGTTACATTGTTGGTGGTAATACAACCATCATTACATTGTTGGTGGTAATACAATAATCCTAACATTGTTGGTGGTAATACAACCATCCTAATATTCCTAACATTGAGGGTGGGGAATGAATTGATCACGGACTTGAAGATAAAAGGGGAAACAATCGGTGTAAAGCACATTTAGACAGCACTAAGAGAAGTTATCGTACTTAACACTTTCAATTAAATTGCGATTAGTTTGGTTTGTAAGTAATGCGATCTAAGTCGAGATGGGTCTCTGCAAGGAGAGATGGGTCTCTGCAAGGAAAGATGGGTCTCTGCAAGGAGAGATGGGTCTCTGCAAGGAGAGATGGGTCTCTGCAAGGAGAGGGGCATCTATGATGGGCAGTTGCTGGTGGAGATGGGTCTCTCTAAGGAGAGGAAAAACTAGCGCAGTCGAGTATGGGTCTCTCTAAGGAGAGGGAAAACTAGCGCAGTTGAGTATGGGTCTCTCTAAGGAGAGGGAAAACTAGCGCAGTCGAGTATGGGTCTCTCTAAGGAGAGGGAAAACTAGCGCAGTTGAGTATGGGTCTCTCTAAGGTGAGGGAAAACTAGCGCAGTTGAGTATGGGTCTCTCTAAGGAGAGGGAAAACTAGCGCAATCGAGTATGGGTCTCTCTAAGGAGAGGGAAAACTAGCGCAGTTGAGTATGGGTCTCTTTAAGGTGAGGGAAAACTAGCGCAGTTGAGTATGGGTCTCTCTAAGGTGAGAGAAAACAATCGGAATTAAGACGGAACCAAGTAACACGGCTATGATGTCTAATAATAGGAAATTCTGTAGTTACGGAAGGTACACTGTCAAAGAATGGGGAAGTCTAAATAAAAAGTCTGTAGTTCTGGAAAGGTACACTATAAACGAATGAGAAGTCCAATAAAAATTCTGTTTTTCTGGAAAGGTACACTGTCAAAGAATGGAAAGTCTTTTACCAAATTCTGTAGTTCTGGAAAGGTACACTGTCAAAGAATGAGGAAGTCTGATCGACAAGTAAATCCATGTGAATTTTTTTTTTTTATTGCAGACTGCACATTCATATAAAATTCTGATACCTCATCAACCATTAAAAAAGTTGTTCCCCAGTTCATCTTCTTGGCTCAGATATCGTGGCTCACATATCTTGGCTCACATGTCCGGCTCCGACAAGAATTGTCCAAACAGTATTTTTTACGTCATCAATCTTATGTCATTAAACGGCCAATGGACGAATCGCTTGTGATAACAGTTAAAGATGGCCGTCTTAGGGCGATACACAAGTCGCTAGAGAACATGTGCGTGATTGAAACAAGCACCGGTCGACCAGACTTTACCCCGCCGTTTGTCAAAAAAAAAACCCCAAACATTTACACTAGTCATCTATGAAGACTTGTTGCTCTATTGAGAGAACCATTCCAAATAACATCTGCCCAACAAAACTCTCTTGTCGAGATAACACATATGAACCCACTGAAGAAGCGGTATTACAAGACTGTGATGTTTGTTCCATGATGTATTACACAGTGATTGACTTATTACTACCAGACAATTAGTAAAGCAGTCTGATACACTGGAGGAAATTCTTGGACAAATCTGGAATAAAAATCAAATTTCTAGGAATTAAGTCATATTCCTGGCATTCAGAAATAAATTAACATTTCTAGGAGTCTGGAAAAAGTCAAATTCTTAGGAATTTGGGGGAAAAAAATCACATTTCTAGGAGTCTGGAAAAAGTCAAATTCTTAGGAATCTGGGGGAAAAAATCACATTTCTAGGAGTCTGGAAAAAGTCAAATTCCTAGGAATGTGGGGGAAAAAAATCACATTTCTAGGAGTCTGGAAAAAGTCAAATTCTTAGGAATCTGGGAAAAAAAAATCACATTTCTAGGAGTCTGGAAAAAGTCGCATTCAAAGGATTCTAGCCTTGAGTCAAATTCATAGAAGTCTGGAAAAAGGTCAAATTTCTAAGAGACTAGAAATGTATACATATTTAAAAAAAATAAAAACTTAACCCAATTCTGAGATTTTTCTAAGACCGAACTCCTGCATAAACTTGGAAGTTACTGCCCATGGGCGGACCGCAATGCGAGATTTAGGATAACCTTTAAGTAGCCTCGCCCGTGCACAGAACCACTATAAAGGGACGTGACTGCGGCCAGCTTAAAGTCCGTACAGTAATAAACTGAATTATGGTTCGTAGTTCTAAAGGCAATTCTTTGTGGGCGGCAGTAAGAGGGTGAGTGGGGGAGAGGAAGGAGAGGATTGTGTTGAAGAAGAGAAACATTGAAATTATGGCAATCGGAAAGCGAATCTCTCTCTGTGTGTAGAGAGAGAGAGGGAGATTTTGGGGAGGGGGGGAGGACTGAGGGGAAGTAAAGAGATTACAGACCTTAAATGAAAAGAGGCTGAGATGAAGAAATTAACTAACAATAAGATAACGAGTAAGACAGAATGTGAGAGTGGACCAGATAGTGAAAGACAATGAGAGAGTGGACCAGATAGTGAAAGACAATGAGAGAGTGGACCAGATAGTGAAAGACAATGAGAGAGTGGACATGATAGTGAAAGACAATGAGAGAGTGGACCAGATAGTGAAAGACAATGAGAGAGTAGATCAGATAGTGAAAGACAATGAGAGAGTGGACCTGATAGTGAAAGACAATGAGAGAGTGGACCAGATAGTGAAAGACAATGAGAGAGTGGACCAGACAGTGAAAGACAATGAGAGAGTGGACCAGATAGTGAAAGACAATGAGAGAGAATCTGAGAGTGAGAGAGAACCTTAGAGTGAGAGAGAACCTGAGAGTGAGAGAGAATCTGAAAGTGAGAGAACCTGAGAGTGAGAGAGAACCTTAGAGTGAGAGAGAACCTGAGAGTGAGAGAGAACCTTAGAGTGAGAGAGAACCTTAGAGTGAGAGAGAACCTGAGAGTGAGAGAGAACCTTAGAGTGAGAGAGAACCTGAGAGTGAGAGAGAACCTGAGAGTGAGAGAGAACCTTAGAGTGAGAGAGAACCTTAGAGTGAGAGAGAACCTGAGAGTGAGAGAGAACCTTAGAGTGAGAGAGAACCTTAGAGTGAGAGAGAACCTTAGAGTGAGAGAGAACCTGAGAGTGAGAGAGAACCTGAGAGTGAGAGAGAACCTTAGAGTGAGAGAAAACCTTAGAGTGAGAGAGAACCTGAGAGTGAGAGAGAACCTGAGAGTGAGAGAGAACCTTAGAGTGAGAGAGAACCTTAGAGTGAGAGAGAACCTTAGAGTGAGAGAGAACCTTAGAGTGAGAGAGAACCTTAGAGTGAGAGAGAACCTGAGAGTGAGAGAGAACCTGAGAGTGAGAGAGAACCTTAGAGTGAGAGAGAACCTTAGAGTGAGAGAGAACTTGAGAGTGAGAGAGAACCTGAGAGTGAGAGAGAACCTTAGAGTGAGAGAGAACCTGAGAGTGAGAGAGAACCTGAGAGTGAGAGAAAACCTTAGAGTGAGAGAGAACCTGAGAGTGAGAGAGAACCTGAGAGTGAGAGAGAACCTGAGAGTGAGAGAGAACCTTAGAGTGAGAGAGAACCTGAGAGTGAGAGAGAACCTTAGAGTGAGAGAGAACCTGAGAGTGAGAGAGAACCTGAGAGTGAGAGAGAACCTGAGAGTGAGAGAGAACCTTAGAGTGAGAGAGAACCTGAGAGTGAGAGAGAACCTGAGAGTGAGAGAGAACCTGAGAGTGAGAGAGAACCTGAGAGTGAGAGAGAACCTGAGAGTGAGAGAGAACCTGAGAGTGAGAGAGAACCTGAGAGTGAGAGAGAACCTGAGAGTGAGAGAGAAGCTGAGAGTGAGAGAGAACCTGAGAGTGAGAGAGAACCTGAGAGTGAGAGAGAACCTGAGAGTGAGAGAGAACCTGAGAGTGAGAGAGAACATGAGAGTGAGAGAGAACTTGAGAATGAGAGAGAACCTGAGAGTGAGAGAGAACCTTAGAGTGAGAGAGAACCTGAGAGTGAGAGAGAACCTGAGAGTGAGAGAGAAGCTGAGAGTGAGAGAGAACCTGAGAGTGAGAGAGAACCTGAAAGTGAGAGAGAACCTGAGAGTGAGAGAGAACCTGAAAGTGAGAGAGAACCTTAGAGTGAGAGAGAACCTGAGAGTGAGAGAGAACCTGAGAGTGAGAGACAAGCTGAGAGTGAGAGAGAACCTGAGAGTGAGAGAGAACCTGAGAGTGAGAGAGAACCTGAGAGTGAGAGAGAACCTGAAAGTGAGAGAGAACCTGAGAGTGAGGGAGAACCTGAGAGTGAGAGAGAACCTGAGAGTGAGAGAGAACCTTAGAGTGAGAGAGAACCTGAGAGTGATAGAGAACCTGAAAGTGAGAGAGAACCTGAGAGTGAGAGCGAAGCTGAAAGAGAGAGAACATTAGAGTGAGAGAGAACCTGAGAGTGAGAGAGAACCTGAGAGTGAGAGCGAAGCTGAAAGAGAGAGACCTTAGAGTGAGAGAGACCCTTAGAGTGAGAGAGAACCTGAGAGTGAGAGCGAACCTGAAAGTGAGAGAGAAGCTGAAAGAGAGAGAACCTTAGAGTGAGAGAGAACCTGAGAGTGAGAGAGAACCTGAAAGTGAGAGAGAAGCTGAAAGAGAGAGAACCATAGAGTGAGAGAGAACCTGAGAGTGAGAGAGAACCTGAGAGTGAGAGAGAACCTGAGAGTGAGAGAGAACCTGAGAGTGAGAGCGAAGCTGAAAGAGAGAGAACCTTAGAGTGAGAGAGAACCTGAGAGTGAGAGAGAACTTGAAAGTGAGAGAGAACCTGAGAGTGAGAGCGAAGCTGAAAGAGAGAGGACCTTAGAGTGAAAGAGAACCTTAGAGTGAGAGAGAACCTGAGAGTGAGAGAGAAGCTGAAAGAGAGAGAACCTTAGAGTGAGAGAGAACTTGAAAGTGAGAGAGAACCTGAGAGTGAGAGAGAAGCTGAAAGAGAGAGAACCTTAGAGTGAGAGAGAACCTGAGGGTGAGAGAGAACCTGAGAGTGAGAGAGAACCTGAGAGTGAGAGAGAACCTGAGAGTGAGAGAGAACCTGAGAGTGAGAGAGAACCTGAGAATGAGAGAGAACCTGAGAGTGAGAGAGAGTCTGAGGATGAGAGAGAACCTGAGAGTGAGAGAGAAACTGAGAGTGAGAGAGAACCTGAGAGTGAGAGAGAACCTGAGAGTGAGAGAGAAACTGAGAGTGAGAGAGAGTCTGAGGATGAGAGAGAACCTGAGAGTGAGAGAGAAACTGAGAGTGAGAGAGAACCTGAGAGAGAATCTAAGAGTGAAAGAGAACCTGATTGTGAGAGAGAACCTGAGAGAGAACCTGAGAGAGAACCTGAGAGTGTGAGAGAACCTGAGAGTGAGAGAGAACCTGAGAGAGAACCTGAAAGTGAGAGAGAACCTGAAAGTGAGAGAGAACCTGAGAGTGAGAGAGAACCTGAGAGTGAGAGAGAACCTGAGAGTGAGAGAGAACCTGAGAGTGAGAGAGAACCTGAGAGTGAGAGAGAACCTGAGAGTGAGAGAGAACCCGAGAGAGAACCTGAGGATGAGAGAGAACCTGAAAGTGAGAGAGAACCTGACAGTGAGAGAGAACCTGAGATTGAGAGAGAACCCGAGGTTAGAGAGAACCTGAGGATGAGAGAGAACCTGAAAGTGAGAGAGAACCTGAGAGTGAGAGAGAACCTGAGAGTGAGAGAGAACCTGAGCGAGAACCTGAAAGTGAGAGAGAACCTGAGAGTGAGAGAGAACCTGAGAGAGAACCTGAGAGTGAGAGAGAACCTGAAAGTGAGAGAGATCTTGAGAGAGAACCTGAAAGTGAGAGAGAACCCGAGAGAGAACCTGAGAGAGAACCTGAGAGAGAACCTGAGAGAGAACCTGAAAGTGAGAGAGAACCTGAGAGTGAGAGAGAACCTGAGAGAGAACCTGAGAGTGAGAGAGAACCTGAGAGTGAGAGAGAACCTGAGCGAGAACCTGAAAGTGAGAGAGAACCTGAGAGTGAGAGAGAACCTGAAAGTGAGAGAGAACCTGAGAGTGAGAGAGAACCTGAGAGTGAGAGAGAACCTGAGAGTGAGAGAGAACCTGAAAGTGAGAGAGAACCTGAGAGTGAGAGAGAACCTGAGAGTGAGAGAGAACCTGAGAGTGAGAGAGAACCTGAGAGTGAGAGAGAACCTGAGAGTGAGAGAGAACCTGAGAGTGAGAGAGAACCTGAGAGTGAGAGAGAACCTGAGAGTGAGAGAGAACCTGAGAGTGAGAGAGAACCTGAGAGTGAGAGAGAACCTGAGAGTGAGAGAGAACCTGAGAGTGAGAGAGAACCTGAGAGTGAGAGAGAACCTGAGAGTGAGAGAGAACCTGAGAGTGAGAGAGAACCTGAGAGTGAGAGAGAACCTGAGAGTGAGAGAGAACCTGAGAGTGAGAGAGAACCTGAGAGTGAGAGAGAACCTGAGAGTGAGAGAGAACCTGAGAGTGAGAGAGAACCTGAGAGTGAGAGAGAACCTGAGAGTGAGAGAGAACCTGAGAGTGAGAGAGAACCTGAGAGTGAGAGAGAACCTGAGAGTGAGAGAGAACCTGAGAGTGAGAGAGAACCTGAGAGTGAGAGAGAACCTGAGAGTGAGAGAGAACCTGAGAGTGAGAGAGAACCTGAGAGTGAGAGAGAACCTGAGAGTGAGAGAGAACCTGAGAGTGAGAGAGAACCTGAGAGTGAGAGAGAACCTGAGAGTGAGAGAGAACCTGAGAGTGAGAGAGAACCTGAGAGTGAGAGAGAACCTGAGAGTGAGAGAGAACCTGAGAGTGAGAGAGAACCTGAGAGTGAGAGAGAACCTGAGAGTGAGAGAGAACCTGAGAGTGAGAGAGAACCTGAGAGTGAGAGAGAACCTGAGAGTGAGAGAGAACCTGAGAGTGAGAGAGAACCTGAGAGTGAGAGAGAACCTGAGAGTGAGAGAGAACCTGAGAGTGAGAGAGAACCTGAGAGTGAGAGAGAACCTGAGAGTGAGAGAGAACCTGAGAGTGAGAGAGAACCTGAGAGTGAGAGAGAACCTGAGAGTGAGAGAGAACCTGAGAGTGAGAGAGAACCTGAGAGTGAGAGAGAACCTGAGAGTGAGAGAGAACCTGAGAGAGAACCTGAAAGTGAGAGAGAACCTGAGAGTGAGAGAGAACCTGAAAGTGAGAGAGAACCTGAGAGTGAGAGAGAACCTGAAAGTGAGAGAGAACCTGAAAGTGAGAGAGAACTTGAGAGTGAGAGAGAACCTGAGAGTGAGAGAGAACCTGAGAGTGAGAGAGAACCTGAGAGAGAACCTGAGAGTGAGAGAGAACCTGAGAGTGAGAGAGAACCTGAGCGAGAACCTGAAAGTGAGAGAGAACCTGAAAGTGAGAGAGAACCTGAGAGAGAACCTTAGAGTGAGAGAGAACCTGAGAGTGAGAGAGAACCTGAGAGTGAGAGAGAACCTGAGAGTGAGAGAGAACCTGAAAGTGAGAGAGAACCTGAGAGTGAGAGAGAACTTGAGAATGAGAGAACCTGAGAGAGAACCTGAGAGTGAGAGAGAACTTGAAAGTGAGAGAGAACCTGAGAGTGAGAGAGAACCTGAGAGTGAGAGAGAACCTGAAAGTGAGAGAGAACCTGAGAGTGAGAGAGAACCTGAGAGTGAGAGAGAACCTGAGAGTGAGAGAGAACCTGAGAGTGAGAGAGAACCTGAGAGTGAGAGAGAACCTGAGAGTGAGAGAGAACCTGAGAGTGAGAGAGAACCTGAGAGTGAGAGAGAACCTGAGAGTGAGAGAGAACCTGAAAGTGAGAGAGAACCTGAAAATGAGAGAGAACCTGAAAGTGAGAGAGAACCTGAAAGTGAGAGAGAACCTGAAAGTGAGAGAGAACCTGAAAGTGAGAGAGAACCTGAAATCGAGAAAGAACCTCAGAGAGAACTTGAAAGTGAGAGAGAACCTGAAAGTGAGAGAGAATCTGAGAGTGATAGAGAACATTAAAACATAGGCACTTGGGGAAAGTAGTGTGATTCACAATGTATGATTTAGAGATGTATAATTATATATACTGTATGTTTATTTTTTACTATTAAGATAATGTATTGAGCGATTTCATGATGAAACTGTACGATTTTAAGAGTTTGAGGGTAAAGAGGTCTGGTGTGACGTTAGAAATGCACAATGAGATAAGGTTGAGTGAGAAATTACAGGAGATCAATACATTTGCCATTATTAGAGATCAATCCAATCGGTATTTCAGAACAATCAATAAATCTTTAACAGTAAAGCGTCTCTTTTTTCCGAACTAATTTAGACCGGGGGGGGGGGGAAGGGGAATCGGGCCTCTGGGTTTTTCGGAAAACAGTTTTTATTCGGATAATCGAACACTTATAGGGACATGTTGCGCTAGGGAAGAAACATTTTATGTAGCTCCATCAGGTCCATTTAAACACTTTATTTAGCCCCCTTGAGACCACTTAAACATTTTATTTAGCTCCATGAGACCACTTAAACATTTTATTTAGCTCCATGAGACCACTTAAACATTTTATTTAGCTCCATGAGACCACTTAAACATTTTATTTAGCTCCATGAGACCACTTAAACATTTTATTCAGATCTACGAGACCACTTAAACGTTTTATTTAGCTCCATGAGAGCACTTAAACATTTTATTCAGATCCACGAGACCACTTAAACATTTTATTTAGCTCCATGAGACCACTTAAACATTTTATTCACCTCCATGAGACCACTTAAACATTTTATTCAGATCCACGAGACCACTTAAACATTTTATTTAGCTCCATGAGACCACTTAAATATTTTATTTAGCTCCATGAGACCACTTAAATATTTTATTTAGCTCCATGAGACAACTTAAATATTTTATTTAGCTCCATGAGACCACTTAAATATTTTATTTAGCTCCATGAGACCACTTAAACATTTTATTTAGCTCCATGAGACCACTTAAATATTTTATTTAGCTCCATGAGACAACTTAAACATTTTATTTAGCTCCATGAGACCACTTAAATATTTTATTTAGCTCCATGAGACAACTTAAACATTTTATTTAGTTCCATGAGATCATTTAAACATTTTATTTAGCTCCATGAGATCACTTAAACATTTTATTTAGCTCCATGAGACCACTTAAACATTTTATTTAGCTCCATGAGACCACTTAAACATTTTATTTAGCTCCATGAGACCACTTAAACATTTTATTTAGTTCCATGAGATCATTTAAACATTTTATTTAGCTCCATGTGATCACTTAAACATTTTATTTAGCTCCATGAGACCACTTAAACATTTTATTTAGCTCCATGAGACCACTTAAACATTTTATTTAGTTCCATGAGACCACTTAAACATTTTATTTAGCTCCATGCGACCACTTAAATGTTTTATGTAGCTCTGTGTCCCCTCCCCCCTTTCCCTGTTAATACATTTAAAATACCGGTACATAAAGTCTTTCTATCAATGATTTTATTTGCGGTTACCGGAAATTTGAAAGAAAGAAATTTCGTCGACGGAAAATTGATCGATTGAAATTTGATCGAACGGAAATTTGGTCGAATCTTTTTTTTTTAGTTCACATGATAAAATGTTCGTGAAATTTCTTTTTGAACGCACAATACTATATAGTTAAACAAAATAATGCATGTCCAAAAAATGGAAATAGACACCCTACTGTGTTTCAGAAATAGACAATAGACACTCTACTGTGTTTCAGAAATAGATACCCTGCTGTGTTTCTGAAATAGACACCCTACTGTGTTTCAGAAATAGACACCCTACTGTGTTTCAGAAATAGACACCCTACTGTGTTCAATAGTAAATCAATAAATTGGACGTTAAAGGAAAAAAACAAGACAAACCAAAAATGAATTTAAACTGTGTTAGTAGATAAAAGAGAGGAAAAGTTGTGGAAGTATAGACTACTAAGATTGTAAGTGTAAGATATAGACACAATAAAGATTGTAAGTGTAAGATATAGACACAATAAAGATTGTAAATGTAAGATATAGACACAATAAAGATTGTAAGGGTAAGATATAATAATAATAATAAAGTTTATTTGAAAATCACGCTTCATCTCCAAAGGCTCGAACCACGGTATAAAGTCATCCATCTAGGACAGGGGTCGCGGGCCATTTGCGGCCCGCAAGACAATATTTGCCGGCCCGCGACATGACAGCAAAGTTTAGTGTTAATGCGGCCCGCGCGTTTTCGCCATTCTCATATCTATAATGTGACCCTACACGACAGTTTCAGTCAAATCTCACCGACTAGTCTAATTCTGATTTTTATTTGTATAGATTTGGATGTTGATTATAATGGTAACAACCGAATATTATATATACATAATTCAAAATGTTAAATAGTCAGTTAGTGGGTAATGCACAACCATACTCTGTGTAAATCGTAGCAACCTGACACAGTATCAAAGAATCCCTATTAAAATTGCCGCTAATGTTTATGAGTGAAGGAAATTCCGAACCTGTCAGCTTGGTCACTTGCGCTACCAGGTTTCTGGTAACAAGCAGTAGGGGGGAGAAAGTGAAGCCTAGTTCTTGAGAACCCTCAATGTTTTTATTTGTTATTAAAAAAGGTTGAGCAGATTTAACAGTTTTAGTTTGTTGAATTTGTAATGGTTTTTTTGTGGAATACTTAATGCGACCCAGTCTCACTCTGCCTCCTGCGGCCCCCGGATGATTTGAGTTTGAGACCCCTGATCTAGGAGATAATAGCCAGCTGGAAAAGATGGTAGACAACATCATACCAGCAGGGTTTTGCGAAATAGATGTGTTTTAAATTCGGTTTTGAAAGACTCCAGTGTCTGGCTGTTTCTGAGAGCGTCAGAAAGTGTGTTCCAGCAAATGCGAAAGTGCGCCTTCCGTAAGTCTCAAGGCGAACACGTGGTATCGACAGTTTGCCACTATCGGATGAGCGGAGTTGTCTAGTGGGTACATAAGTCGTCATGAGCGCTTTGAGATAGGACGGTGCCAGGTCATGCAAGCAGCGATAGCAGAGTTTCAATTTTGTACTCTATGCGAGTGCGGACCGGCAGCCAATGCAACTCTCTCAGAAGTGTTTTAGCGTGGTCAAATTTGCATTTGCGAAGAACAATGCGAGCCGCATTATTCTGTACTTTTTGAATTTTATCCGGGAGCGCAGCTGGAAGAACCCCCATAAGAGCATTGCAGTAGTTCATGCTTGACAGCACGAATGCAGACATCAGTCTCTTTGTTGCATCAAATGTTAATATAGACACAGCTAAGATTGTACGTTTACGATATAGAAACAACTAATCTTGATCAATTCTTAATAGATGAAAATAAATTGAGAGTGTGAGACTGGGAGACGATAAGACTGAGCGACTAGGAGACAGAGACTAGGAGAATGCAATACGGAGATACTAGGAGACTGGAAGGCTGAGAGACTAGGAGACGGGAAGACCAAGAGACTAGGAGACTGGAAGAATGAGAGACTGGGATACTAAGGGACTGGAAGACTGAGAGACTAGGAGACTGGAAGACTGAGAGACTTGAAGACTAAGATACCGGAAGAATGAGAGACTTGGAGACTGAGAGACTGGAATAATGAGAGACTTGGAGACTGAGTCTGGAAGACTGAGAGACTTGAAGACTGGGAGACTAGGGAACTGGAAGACTGAGAGACTGGAAGACTGAGAGACTGAGAGACTGGAAGACTGAGAGACCGAGAGACTAGGAGACTGGAAGACTGAGAGACTAGGAGGCTGGAAGACTGAGAGACTGGGAGACTGGGAGACTAGGAGACTGAGATATATATTGTTAGGATCGTTACACTTGATCAGGGAACAGCCTCAAATAACAGCACATAACATACACCACTGCCGGACATCTGTCCATAACAGCCTCAAATAACAGCACACAACATACACCACTGCCGGACATCTGTCCATAACAGCCTCAAATAACAGCACACACCATAAATCACTGCCGGACATCTGTCCATATCAAGTAAGTCTGGAGAAAATGCTCGACGAATTCTACGCCGCTGCCTGGCAGCCAACAGCACATGTTCTAATTTAGGCTAATGCTCCCTTTCATCAGTCCACATGCGGCAACAACTCGGCCCAACAATCGACTCATCGATCACAAAACTAGCAGCTCATCATCTGATTGATCTGAAATATGGATGGCCCTTTATTGGCGGGAAAATAGCTGTTACTGTTAACAAACACAGGGCAGTTGCCATATGGGTGTGCATATATGCTTTGGTGTGATGTGTGTGTGTGTTTGTCAAGTCCTTTGATGTGAGGTGTGTGTGTGTGTCCAGGTCTTTGGTGTACGCTGTAGGTGTGTTTCTAATCCTATTGTGTGATTTGTGTGTATCCCCAGTCCTTTGTTGTGAGTTCAGTTATGTCTGAGTTCAGTGTGTGTGTGTCCCACTCCTGTATGTGTAGTCCGTGATCCATTCCTGTATGTGTAGTAGAATGTGATCATTCCTGTATGTGTAGCAGAATGTGATTCATTCCTGTATGTGTAGTAGAATGTGATCCATTCCTGTATGTGTAGTAGAGTGTGATCCATTCCTGTATGTGTAGTAGAGTGTGATCCATTCCTATATGTGTCGTAGAATGTGATCCTGCCTGTATGTGTAGTGGAATGTCATCATTCCTGATGTGTAGTACAGGGGTCTCAAACTAGCGGCCCGCGGGCCATTTGCGGCCAACAAGAAGATATTTTGCGGCCCGCTACATGGCAGCAAAGTTTCGTGTTAATGCGGCCCGCGCGTTTTGCCCATTCCCATATCTATAATGTGACCCTCCGCGTCGGTTTCAATCGAATCTCACCGACTAGTCCAATTCTGATTTGTATTATGTTTGTATGGATTTGAAAGTTGATAATCATGGTAAAAAAACTGTTGTAAAAAATCGGACTGAAAGTTTTTATTTCATAGCATTTTATGAGAAAAAACATGGCGGTCAAAGTGCGGTTTTGAGAAAAGTTTAAAAAGTAAGTTAGTGGATAATTCACAACCATAATTGTGTAAATCGTAGAAACCTGACACAGTATCAAAGACTCCCTATTAATATTGCCACTAGTGTTAACGAATTTGATCACATGTTCTTAGACTTCAAAACAGACAGAGTGACTTTTCAATTTTTTGCTGACCATCTCTCCTTCAATTTGGAAGATGCATCCTCCTACTTGCGATTCAACTGGACCTAATTGTTCTTCAGTGCAATTCTATGTATGAAGTCAAAGAATGTGCAACTCATGTCAGTGTCTATGTATGAAGTTAAAGAATGTGCTACTCATGTCAGTGTCTATGTATGAAGTTAAAGAATGTGCTACTCATGTCAGTGTCTATGTATGAAGTTAAAGAATGTGCTACTCCTGTCAGCGCCTATGTATGAAGTTAAAGAATGTGCTACTCCTGTCAACGTCTATGTATGAAGTTAAAGAATGTGCTACTCCTGTCAGCGTCTATGTATGAACTGTTGAATAATTTATGTTTTTTACAAGAGTCGTCCCCGTTAGATTGGTTCCGTCTTTGCTAGACAATGTTCCCATTAGATTGGTTCCGCCATTATTAGACAATGTCCCAATGACATTAGTTTTGTCAATGCTTGACAATGTCCCCATTAGATTGATTCCGTCATTGCTAGACATGTCCCCATTAGATTAGTTCCGTCTTTGCTGGCAAAGTTCCCCAGTTCCCCATTAGATTGGTCCCTCCGTTGCTAGACAATTAGAATCAAGGTTCTGTAACACAAGGGTCCCAGTACTGCCATTCCTAAATAACGGTAACAGCTTGAGAACCCGTGTGGACTGCTAGATTAGTAGTACCACATTCATAGAAGCAACACGGATTATAAACACGGTCATTCATACACGCCGAAACATACAGTCATGCGATTCCAGGAAGAAGAACATCATTGTTCCTCTACTGGCCATAAATCATCAAATGTTCAAGAAACTTGACTGTGTGACGACACAAAACATCTATTAGGAGATTGTGTCCTAATTTATATCTACTTTCTCAAGAAGCATTCATGGGATATGGGACAACAAGATACGAAACATGGGATATGGGAAAACAAGATACGAAACATGGGATATGGGACAACAAGATACGAAACATGGGATATGGGACAACAAGATACGAAACATGGGATATGGGACAACAAGATACGAAACATGGGATATGGGACAACAAGATACGAAACATGGGATATGGGAAAACAAGATACGAAACATGGGATATGGGACAAAAAGATACGAAACATGGGATATTGGACAACAAGATACGAAACATGGGATATGGGACAACAAGATACGAAACATGGGATATGGGACAACAAGATACGAAACATGGGATATGGGAAAACAAGATACGAAACATGGGATATGGGAAAACAAGATACGAAATATGAACGATTATAAGACCTACAAGGCCAGACATACCCCCGGACAGACATCAGACCTATCCCTGCAGGACATCAGACACAACAATGCTCTCATTTGGTGAGAAACAATGTGAACAATCAGAAGAGAAAGCTGACTTGCATTATTTTTTTGGTAAGAAACCGAGAAGAGTAAGCCATAAGCCATAAGCTGATTGGATAAGGCTGTTTGAACGAGTTGTATGGGGGAGTTAGGTAAGTTGTGTTAGGATGTCGGGGAGGAGGGGTGTAAGGGAGGCTGTCTGGGAGAGTTATATTGTCGGGAGTACTGCTGTCTGAGCGAGGCATTCTGTCTGAGGGGGCTAGCAGTCTGGAGAAGTAAGGCTGTCTCGGGAAGTAAGGCTGACTCGGGGAGTTATGCTGTCTCAGTGAGTTATGCTGTCGTAGGGAGTAATGCTGTCTCAGTGAGTTATGCTGTCTTAGGGAGTAATGCTGTCCGGGGGGAAGGGGAAAGGCTGTCTGAAGGTTTCATCATCGCCAATCGATAGTTTCCTATCAGTTGCTATGGAAACGAAGTTTCTTAGTGACAAGCCAATGAGATTAGACACACCGTTATTTCCTTTATCTGATATGTCCATAAATAATGAATAGTTTCAAGTCTAGAAGTTGACACACTCGCCAACTAGTGTCAAGTCTAGAAGTTGACACACTCGCCTACTAGTGTCAAGTCTAGAAGTTGACACACTCGCCAACTAGTGTCAAGTCTAGAGGTTGACACACTGGCCAAATAGTGTGAAGTCTAGAAGTTCATACACTCGCCAACTAGTGTCAAGTCTAGAAGTTGACACACTCGCCTACTAGTGTCAAGTCTAGAAGTTGACACACTCGCCTACTAGTGTCAAGTCTAGAAGTTGACACACTCGCCTACTAGTGTCAAGTCTAGAAGTTGACACACTCGCCAACTAGTGTCAAGTCTAGAAGTTGACACACTGGCCAAATAGTGTGAAGTCTAGAAGTTCATACACTCGCCAACTAGTGTCAATTATAGAAGTTCACACACTCGCCAACTAGTGTCAAGTCTAGAGGTTGACACACTGGCCAAATAGTGTGAAGTCTAGAAGTTCATACACTCGCCAACTAGTGTCAATTATAGAAGTTTATACACTCGCCAACTAGTGTCAAGTCTAGAAGTTCACACACTCGCCAACTAGTGTCAAGTCTAGAGGTTCACACACTCGCCAACTAGTGTCAAGTCTAGAGGTTCACACACTCGCAAACTAGTGTCAAGTCTAGAGGTTCACACACTCGCCAACTAGTGTCAAGTCTAGAGGTTCACACACTCGCAAACTAGTGTCAAGTCTAGAAGTTCACACACTCGCCTACTAGTGTCAAGTCTAGAGGTTCACACACTCGCCAACTAGTGTCAAGTCTAGAGGTTCACACACTCGCCAACTAGTGTCAAGTCTAGAGGTTCACACACTCGCCAACTAGTGTCAAGTCTAGAAGTTCACACACTCGCCTACTAGTGTCAAGTCTAGAGGTTCACACACTCGCCAACTAGTGTCAAGTCTAGAGGTTCACACACTCGCCTACTAGTGTAAAGTCTAGAGGTTAACACACTGGCCAAATAGTGTCAAGTCTAGAAGTTTATACACTGGCCAACTAGTGTCAAGTCTAGAAGTTGACACACTCGCCAACTAGTGTCAAGTCTAGAAGTTAAAGCACTGGCCAACTGTTCACCATTTCAAAGACGTTAAAAAACTTACTATGTTGTCTAGTCTCCCGAGACGGTGATGTGGTGATTGATCTGACCATCCATCCGTCCTTAACATTTCATCATCGGCGACACATCTATGTAACCATGAACACTTCTGTAGCCAGCGACACACCTGGCCTTTCTTGAATAACACAGTATCGATGCCCAGCCTAGCAACCTTACAATAGAAACCCCAGAGAGGTTAAAGGCGAAGGTAATTGAGAACCCTTCAGTGCAGCTCAAACATAAATTGTCACATTTAACAAGGCTTCCATAAGACCAAGACCCTTAAAAGGCCCTCAAAAGGCCCTCGGGAGGACATCAAAAGGCCCTTAAAAGGCCCTCAGGAGGACATCAAAAGGCCCTCAAAAGGCCCTCAGGAGGACATCAAAAGGCCCTCAAAAGGCCCTCAGGAGGACATCAAAAGGCCCTTAAAAGATCCCCACAAGTTCTGGTTCGACAAAGGGATAGAAATCCTCCAAAATTCTGGGTCCCAACGTCACACACATCCCCACAAGTTCTGTGTCCCCAGATAACAAACATCACTGCACATCTTATGATGTCAACATCAAGGCACATCTTATGATGTCAACATCACCGCACATCTTATGATTCAGCATCACCGCACGTCTTATGATGTCAACATCACCGCACATCTTATGATGTCAGCATCACTGCACATCTTATGATGTCAACATCACCGCACATCTTATGATGTCAGCATCACTGCACATCTTATGATGTCAGCATCACTGCACATCTTATGATGTCAACATCACCGCACATCTTATGATGTCAGCATCACTGCACATCTTATGATGTCAACATCACTTCACATCTTATGATGTCAGCATCACTGCACATCTTATGATGTCAACATCACCGCACATCTTATGATGTCAGCATCACTGCACATCTTCTGATGTCAACATCACCGCACATCTTATGATGTCAACATCACTGCACATCTTATAATGTCAACATCACCGCACATCTTATGATGTCAGCATCACTGCACATCTTATGATGTCAACATCACCGCACATCTTATGATGTCAGCATCACTGCACATCTTATGATGTCAACATCACTGCACATCTTATGATGCCTGCATCACTGCACATCTTATGATGTCAACAACACCGCACATCTTATGATGTCAGCATCACTGCACATCTTATGTCAACATCACTGCACATCTTATGATGTCAACATCCCCGCACATCTTATGATGTCAACATCACCGCACATCTTATGATGTCAACATCATCGCACATCTTATGATGTCAACATCACCGCACATCTTATGATGTCAGCATCACCGCACATCTTATGATGTCAACATCTCGCTTTCTGCCTGGCCTTTCCTCGCCAAGTATTCCTGTTTCATGTATGTCAACGGGTATCAAGGTCAAAAAGTTCATTTAAATTTTAAATGAAGGCAACAATGCCCCGCATGTCAACGGGCTTTCAACAGATGCTTGTCATAGGTTGTCTTGTAACTTCATCCAGTGAAGATAGTAATAGTTGTTCAACAATCGAAATTTCACGGTTCGACTCCTAACAAATGGAAGGAACCCTAGGATATGTGATATTAGGATAGTAGGATATCAGGTGCACTTCTTGTCACGACCAATTTATGCTATTAAGATGTCATTTACATCTGAAGTACATTCATGAACTTTAAGAAACTGTAAGGCTATAAAAACAGCAGCCAACGCCACCAAGAAAATCTTTCCCTGTTAAACCAATTTAGAAATGATCCACGCCCATTTGGTCATTAACCGATAAGTGGACAAGTATGACACATAAAAAGACAATATTGACACATACATTGACAATATTGGGACATACAATAGCAAGTGACACATAATATGACAATAATGGCACATAAAATTACAATTTCGGTACATAAAATGACAATAGTGACATGTAAAATGACACTTATGACACAAAAATGACAATGGTGACACATAAAACGACAAGTGTGACACAAAATGACAAGTGTGACACAAAATGACAAGTGTGACACAAAATGACAAGTGAGACACAAAATGACGATGACACACAGAATGACAAGGTTGACCTTAAAAAAATCACCAGGCTATCTGCAAAAACATCTCACACAGTAGACAATGTGCCAAGTAAAATGATATAACGAGAATTATAATGATATAACGAGAAATATAATGATATAACGAGAGAAGTATAATGATATAACCAGAAGTATAATGATATAACGAGAAGTATAATGATATAACCAGAAGTATAATGATATAACGAGAAGTATAATGATACAACGACATGTTAGCCAAATGAGTTCATTGTGGCTTGTGTAATTGTCAGCCATCTATTCCCGGTATGGCTTGCCTGGTAGGGACACCAATCAAACATTCCCGGTATGCCTTGCCTGGTACAGATACCAAGCAAACATTCCCGCTATGGTTTGCCTGCTAGAGACACCAAGCAAACATTCCTGGTATGCCTTGCCTGGTACAGATACCAAGCAAACATTCCCGGTATGGTTTGCCTGGTAGAGACACCAAGCAAACATTCCCGGTATGCCTTGCCTGGTAGAGACACCAATCAAACATTCCCCTATATGGTTTGCCTGGTTGAGACACCAAGCAAACATTCCCGGTATGCCTTGCCTGGTAGAGACACCAAGCAAACATTCCCCTATATGATTGCCTGGTAGAGACACCAAGCAAACATTCCCGGGATGATTGGCCTGGTAAAGACACCAAGCATACATTCCCGGGATGGCTGGTCTGGTGGAGAAGCCAAGCATACATTCCCGGGATGGCTGGTCTGGTGGAGACACCCAGCATACATTCCCGGGATGGCTGGTCTAGTGGAGACACCAAGCATACATTCCCGGGATGGCTGATCTAGTGGAGACACCAAGCAAACATTTTAATTGATAAAATGAAGAGCATTGCAAGCTACTTACACGGCCATGTAATTAATCACTTGTGTGGCGGTGTGTGTACAATGTTAATGTGTGGAATGTTGGACTACCGAAGAAATGTGAAGGGGAGAAGGGTGTGTGGGGGTGTGGAGGAGGACGGCAAGAGTTTTGAAGCAGAATAGAAACAATTGTGAATGATAGAAAGAGTTGTGATGGAGGATAGCAAGAGTTGTGAAGGAGGATAGCAAGAGTTGTGAGGATAGAAAGAGTTGTGAAGGAGGATAGCAAGAGTTGTGAAGGAGGATAGCAAGAGTTGTGAAAGATAGAAAGAGTTGTGAAGGAGGATATAAAGAGTTGTGAAGGAGGATGAAGCTGGATAGAAAGAGTTGTGAGGAGGATAGAAAGAGTTCTGAAGCTGGATAGAAAGAGTTGTGAATGAGGATAGAAAGAGTTTTGGAGGAGGATAGCAAGAGTTGTGAAGGAGGATGAAGCTGGATAGAAAGAGTTGTGAGGAGGATAGAAAGAGTTTTGGAGGAGGATGAAGCTGGATAGAAAGAGTTGTGAGGAGGATAGAAAGAGTTTTGGAGGAGGATAGAAAGAGTTGTGAAGGAGGATAGAAAGAGTTGTGAAGGAGGATAGAAAGAGTTTTGGAGGAGGATAGCAAGAGTTGTGAAGGAGGATGAAGCTGGATAGAAAGAGTTGTGAGGAGGATAGAAAGAGTTTTGGAGGAGGATAGAAAGAGTTGTGAATGAGGATAGAAAGAGTTTTGGAGGAGGATAGCAAGAGTTGTGAAGGAGGATGAAGCTGGATAGAAAGAGTTGTGAGGAGGATAGAAAGAGTTTTGGAGGAGGATAGAAAGAGTTGTGAAGGAGGATAGAAAGAGTTCTGAAGCTGGATAGAAAGAGTTGTGAATGAGGATAGAAAGAGTTGTGAAGGAGGATAGAAAGAGTTGTGAAGGAGGATAGAAAGAGCTGTGAAGAGGATAGAAAGAGTTGTGTAGGAGGATAGAAATAGTTGTGAAGGAGGATAGAAAGAGTTTTGAAAGAGACATAAAAGAAAAAAAATAATAGAATAAAGGAGGAGTTTAACAAGGGTTGTGGAGAGTGAAAAGGGAATTTGAAGTTGTGAAAGATGAGTTAATTATGGGTGATGAAATGGGAGGAGAGGGAGCCACGAAGGAGGTGTGAAGGAGGAGCAAATGGGGCGTAAGTAGCAAGGGAGGAGGGAAGGATAGAAGGAGGTGTGAAGGAGGAGCAAATGGGGCGTAAGTAGCAAGGGAGGCGGGAAGGATAGAAGGAGGTGAAGGAGGTGTGAAGGAGGAGCAAATGGGGCGTAAGTAGCAAGGGAGGAGGGAAGGATAGAAGGAGGTGTGAAGGAGGAGCAAATGGGGCGTAAGTAGCAAGGGAGGCGGGAAGGATAGAAGGAGGTGTGAAGGAGGAGCAAATGGGGCGTAAGTAGCAAGGGAGGAGGGAAGGATAGAAAGAGGTGTGAAGGAGGAGCAAATGGGGCGTAAGTAGCAAGGGAGGAGGGAAGGATAGAAAGAGGTGTGAAAATGGTGGAAAGGAGGTGTGGAGAGGGAGGTTGACATTTCTAGACAGATTGTTAATATGAAAGGGAAATATGGTGGAATGGTTGACCATAGTGGATGATGAACAGGGAAATATGGTGGAATGGTTGACCATAGTGGATGTGTTCATAAAAGGCGATGCATATTTCATGATTATCTCATTATTGGTTGCGATGTCGGTGTTGTGTTAAGCTTGTAGCAAGCACCCCGTGGAAACAGCCGAGACAGTCATGAGAATGATTAAGTAACTTCCCGGTATCACATGGTTTAGCAAAGAATATCACTGTTAGAAATAGCTACCAATAGACGACATATAGCCTAGAACTATGCTGAAGACAGCTACCTAAAGAAGACATATAGCCTAGAAGTACGCTGGCGATAGCTACGAATAGAAGACATGTAGGCTAGATCTAAGCTGCCGATAGCTACGAATAGAAGACATGTAGCCTAGATCTAAGCTGGCGATAGCTACCAATAGACGAAATATAGCCAATATCTAAGCTAAAGACAGCTACCTAAAGAAGACATATAGCCTAAAAGTACGCTGATGATAGCTACCAATAGAAGACATATAGCCTAAAAGTACGCTTAAAAGTACGCTGATGATAGCTACCAATAGAAGACATAAAGCCTAGATCTAAGCTGGCGATAACTACCAATAGAAAACATATAGCCTAGAATTAAGATGAAAATAGCTACCAATAGAAGACATATTGCCTAGAATTAAGATGAAAATAGATACCAATAGAAGACATATTGCCTAGATCTAGCTGGCTATAGCCAGCACTAGAAAGCAATTGGCGAAATGATACATCTAAAAGATCCTTGCAGAGTCCAGGCACGGTACCAAAGGTCTCGTGTCACGTGACCGTGAAAATGTCAGAGATCGCCTTCTAATCGTTTGAACTCAAACAGTCCATCGATTTTGATATGGAGGGGTTTGGTAGGAAATAGAAGTAAAGTTGTTGGTATAATATGTGTGGCTACATAGTAAAGTTGTTGGTATAATATGTGTGGCTACATAGTAAAGTTGTTGGTATATCATGTGTGGCTACATAGTAAAGTTGTTGGTATATCATGTGTGGCTACATAGTAAAGTTGTTGGTATAATATGTGTGGCTACATAGTAAAGTTGTTGGTATAATATGTGTGGCTACATAGTAAAGTTGTTGGTATAATATGTGCGGCTACATAGTAAAGTTGTTGGTATAATATGTGTGGCTACATAGTAAAGTTGTTGGTATAATATGTGTGGCTACATAGTAAAGTTGTTGGTATAATATGTGTGGCTACATAGTAAAGTTGTTGGTATAATATGTGTGGCTACATAGTAAAGTTGTTGGTATAATATGTGTGGCTACATAGTAAAGTTGTTGGTATAATATGTGTGGCTACATAGTAAAGTTGTTGGTATAATATGTGTGGCTACATAGTAAAGTTGTTGGTATAATATGTGTGGCTACATAGTAAAGTTGTTGGTATAATATGTGTGGCTACATAGTAAAGTTGTTGGTATAATATGTGTGGTTACATAGTAAAGTTGTTGGTATAATATGTGTGGTTACATAGTAAAGTTGTTGGTATAATATGTGTGGCTACATAGTAAAGTTGTTGGTATATCATGTGTGGCTACATAGTAAAGTTGTTGGTACATCATGTGTGGCTACATAGTAAAGTTTTTGGTATGTTATGTGTGGCTACATAGTTAAGTTGTTCGTATATCACGTGTGGGTACATAGTAAAGTTATCGGTATATAATGTGTGGCTACAAAATAAAGTTGTCGGTATATCATGTGTGGCTACAAAGTAAAGTTATCGGTATATCATGTGTGGCTATAAAATAAAGTTATCGGTATATCATGTGTGGCTACAAAATAAAGTTGTTGGTATATCATGTGTGGCTACAAAATAAAGTTGTTGGTATATCATGTGTGGCTACAAAATAAAGTTATCGGTATATCATGTGTGGCTACAAAATAAAATTGTTGGTATATCATGTGTGGCTACAAAATAAAGTTGTTGGTATATCATGTGTGGCTACAAAATAAAGTTCTTGGTATATCATGTGTGGCTACAAAGTGAAGTTTTGGAATATAGTGTTTGGCTACATAGTCATGTTTTCGGTATATCATGTGTGGCTACAGAGTCAAGTGGTTGGTGTATCATATGTGGTTACATAGTAAGGTTATTTCTGTATGATGTGTGTCTAAGTAATAAAGTTGTTGGCATATCATGTGTGGCTGCATAGTTAAGTGGTTTGTATATCATGTGTGGCTACAGAGTTAAGTGGTTGGTATATCATGTGTGGCTACAGAGTTAAGTGGTTGGTATATCATGTGTGGCTACAGAGTTAAGTGGTTAGTATATCATGTGTGGCTACAGAGTTAAGTGGTTAGTACATCATGTGTGGCTACAGAGTTAAGTGGTTGGTTTATCATGTGTGGCTACAGGGTTAAGTGGTTAGTATATCATGTGTGGCTACAGAGTTAAGTGGTTGGTATATCATGTGTGGCTACAGAGTTAAGTGGTTGGTATATCATGTGTGGCTACAGGGTTAAGTGGTTGGTATATCATGTGTGGCTACAGAGTTAAGTGGTTGGTATATCATGTGTGGCTACAGAGTTAAGTGGTTGGTATTTCATGTGTGGATACAGAGTTAAGTGGTTAGTATATCATGTGTGGCTACAGAGTTAAGTGGTTGGTATATCATGTGTGGCTACAGGGTTAAGTGGTTAGTATATCATGTGTGGCTACAGAGTTAAGTGGTTGGTATATCATATGTGGCTACAGAGTTAAGTGGTTAGTATATCATGTGTGGCTACAGAGTTAAGTGGTTGGTATATCATGTGTGGCTACAGAGTTAAGTGGTTAGTATATCATGTGTGGCTACAGAGTTAAGTGGTTGGTATATCATGTGTGGCTACAGGGTTAAGTGGTTAGTATATCATGTGTGGCTACAGAGTTAAGTGGTTGGTATATCATATGTGGCTACAGAGTTAAGTGGTTAGTATATCATGTGTGGCTACAGAGTTAAGTGGTTGGTATATCATGTGTGGCTACAGAGTTAAGTGGTTAGTATATCATGTGTGGCTACAGAGTTAAGTGGTTGGTATATCATGTGTGGCTACAGGGTTAAGTGGTTAGTATATCATGTGTGGCTACAGAGTTAAGTGTTTGGTATATCATGTGTGGCTACAGACGTAAGTGGTTGGTATATCATGTGTGGCTACAGGGTTAAGTGGTTGGTATATCATGTGTGGCTACAGAGTTAAGTGGTTGGTATATCATGTGTGGCTACAGAGTTAAGTGGTTAGTATATCATGTGTGGCTACAGAGTTAAGTGGTTAGTACATCATGTGTGGCTACAGAGTTAAGTGGTTGGTTTATCATGTGTGGCTACAGGGTTAAGTGGTTAGTATATCATGTGTGGCTACAGAGTTAAGTGGTTGGTATATCATGTGTGGCTACAGGGTTAAGTGGTTGGGATTCACCACAAAAGAAAAAACAAGCCCGAGATATTTGAGGAATTAACAGCGTTATATAAACACAAGTACATCCAACAGTGAGATGGAATCTTTCAAAGAGTTGTGAGAGAAGCACAGTGAGATGGAGTCTTTCAAAGAGTTGTGAGAGAAGCACAGTGAGATGGAGTCTTTCAAAGAGTTGTGAGAGAAGCACAGTGAGATGGAGTCTTTCAAAGAGTTGTGAGAGAAGCACAGTGAGATGGAATCTTTCAAAGAGTTGTGAGAGAAGCACAGTGAGATGGAGTCTTTCAAAGAGTTGTGAGAGAAGCACAGTGAGATGGATCTTTCAAAGAGTTGTGAGAGAAGCACAGTGAGATGGAGTCTTTCAAAGAGTTGTGAGAGAAGCACAGTGAGGTGGAGTCTTTCAAAGAGTTGTGAGAGAAGCACAGTGAGATGGAGTCTTTCAAAGAGTTGTGAGAGAAGCACAGTGAGATGGAGTCTTTCAAAGAGTTGTGAGAGAAGCACAGTGAGATGGAATCTATCAAAGAGTTGTGAGAGAAGCACAGTGAGATGGAGTCTTTCAAAGAGTTGTGAGAGAAGCACAGTGAGATGGAGTCTTTCAAAGAGTTGTGAGAGAAGCACAGTGAGATGGAGTCTTTCAAAGAGTTGTGAGAGAAGCACAGTGAGATGGAATCTTTCAAAGAGTTGTGAGAGAGGCACAGTGAGATGGAGTCTTTCAAAGAGTTGTGAGAGAAGCACAACAGTGAGAAGGAATCTTTCAAAGAGTTGTGAGAGAGGCACAACAGTGAGATGGAGTCTTTCAAAGAGTTGTGAGAGAAGCACAGTGAGATGGAGTCTTTCAAAGAGTTGTGAGAGAAGCACAGTGAGATGGAGTCTTTCAAAGAGTTGTGAGATAAGCACAACAGTGAGAAGGAATCTTTCAAAGAGTTGTGAGAGAAGCATAGTGAGATGGAGTCTTTCAAAGAGTTGTGAGAGAAGCACAACAGTGAGAAGGAATCTTTCAAAGAGTTGTGAGAGAAGCACAGTGAGATGGAGTCTTTCAAAGAGTTGTGAGAGAAGCACAACAGTGAGATGGAATCTTTCAAAGAGTTGTGAGAGAAGCACAGTGAGATGGAGTCACCCAAAAAAGTTATAAGAGTACCCACAGTGAGATGGAGTCACCCAATTAGTAATAAGAATAACCACAGTGAGATGGATGCACCCAATAAGTTATAAGAATAACCAGAGTGAGATGGAGTCACCCAATTAGTAATAAGAAGAACCACAGTGAGATGGAGTCACCCAATTATTAATAAGAATAACCACAGTGAGATGGAGTCACCCAATTATTAATAAGAATAACCAGAGTGAGATGGAGTCACCCAATTAGTAATAAGAATAACCACAGTGAGATGGAGTCACCCAATAAGTAAAAAGAATAACCACAGTGAGATGGAGTCACCCAATTATTAATAAGAATAACCAGAGTGAGATGGAGTCACCCAATTAGTAATAAGAATAACCACAGTGAGATGGAGTCACCCAATAAGTAAAAAGAATAACCACAGTGAGATGGAGTCACCCAATAAGTTATAAGAATAACCACAGTGAGATGGCGTCACCCAATTAGTAATAAGAATAGCCACAGTGAGATGGAGTCACCCAATAAGTAAAAAGAATAACCACAGTGAGATGGAGTCACCCAATAAGTTATAAGAATAACCACAGTGAGATGGAGTCACCCAATAAGTAATAAGAATAACCACTGTGAGATGGAGAATTCCAATGAGTCATAGGGAAACCAGTCCACTGAGTTATATAAAGGACATCGACCAGCAATATTGATTAAGCAATAAGACATAAGCGATTTACTCATACCATGGCCAAATCCACTTCACACCGATATTCAATAGTTGTTTGGTTATTGACATTGTTCAAACAATTCACAATCCCTTATTCACCACGTCATTATCCGATATTCACTTTGTCATTATCCCATGCCCACTACTTTATTATCCCATATTCACTCCGCCATTTTCTATATTCACTACGTCAATATCCCACATTATCAATATCAAGTACAGAGAGAAGTTGATGTTGATCCCAAACAGCAACAACCAACAACTACAGTAAAGATACAGGTGGCCCTGCTCATATCATGGGACCCATCCAACAACTTAAGTAAAGATACAGGTGGCCCTGCTAATATCATTGGACCAATCCAATAACTTAAGTAAAGATACAGGTGGCCCTGCTAATATCATTGGACCAATCCAATAACTTAAGTAAAGATACAGGTGGCCCTGCTAATATCATTGGACCCATCCAACAACTACAGTAAAGATACAGGTGGCCATGCTAATATCATGAGACCCATCCAACAACTACAGTAAAGATACAGGTGGCCATGCTAATATCATTGGACCCATCCAACAACTAAAGTAAAGATACAGGTGGTTATAATAATATCATGAGACCCATCCAACAACTTAAGTAAAGATACAGGTGGCCCTGCTAATATCATGAGACCCATCCAACAACTATAGTAAAGATACAGGTGGCCCTGCTAATATCATGAGACCCATCCAACAACTACAGTAAAGATACAGGTGGCCCTGCTAATATCATGAGACCCATCCAACAACTAAAGTAAAGATACAGGTGGCCCTGCTAATATCATTGGACCCATCCAACAACTAAAGTAAAGATACAGGTGGCCCTGCTAATATCATGAGACCCATCCAACAACTACAGTAAAGATACAGGTGGCCCTGCTAATATCATTGGACCAATCCAATAACTTAAGTAAAGATACAGGTGGCCCTGCTAATATCATGAGACCCATCCAACAACTAAAGTAAAGATACAGGTGGCCCTACTAATATCATTGGACCCATCCAACAACTAAAGTAAAGATACAGGTGGCCCTGCTAATATCATTGGACCCATCCAACAACTAAAGTAAAGATACAGGTGGTTATAATAATATCATGAGACCCATCCAACAACTTAAGTAAAGATACAGGTGGCCCTGCTAATATCATGAGACCCATCCAACAACTACAGTAAAGATACAGGTGGCCCTGCTAATATCATGAGACCCATCCAACAACTACAGTAAAGATACAGGTGGCCCTGCTAATATCATTGGACCCATCCAACAACTACAGTAAAGATACAGGTGGCCCTGCTAATATCATGAGACCCATCCAACAACTACAGTAAAGATACAGGTGGCCATGCTAATATCATTGGACCCATCCAACAACTACAGTAAAGATACAGGTGGCCCTGCTAATATCATGGAACCCATCCAACAACTAAAGCAAAGATACAGATGGCCCTACAGATGGCTCTACCGGTGGCCCTACATGTAGCTATGCTAATATCATTGTCATGGAAACTCTTTAAATACATTTTGAGAGGGAGGCGGTGATTATCACGCTACATCATCTTTTGTGGCATGCAGATCACGTCATGCATAGAATGGATTGTGGGATGCCGATCACGCCATAGAATGGTTTGGGGGATTCATATCACGCTCCATCACGTTTGTGGTTTGCGGGATGCAGATCGCGCTATATAATATCTTGTGGGAGGCAGATGTTATGTTATGACTTGTTGGTTGCATATCACGCTATAGAATGGTTTTTGGGGTGCAGATCACGCTATAGAATGGTTTGTGGGGGCAGATCACGCTATAGAATGGTTTTTGGAGTGCAAATCACGCTATAGAATGTTTTGTGGGGTGCAGATCACGCTATAGAATGGTTTGTGGGGGCAGATCACGCTATAGAATGGTTTTTGGAGTGCAAATCACGCTATAGAATGTTTTGTGGGGTGCAGATCACGCTATAGAATGGTTTGTGGGGGCAGATCACGCTATAGAATGGTTTTTGGAGTGCAAATCACGCTATAGAATGGTTTGTGGGGGTAGATCACGCTATAGAATGGTTTTAGGGGTGCAGATCACGCTATAGAATGGTTTTAGGGGTGCAGATCACGCTATAGAATGGTTTTAGGGGTGCAGATCACGCTATAGAATGATTTGTGGGGTGCAAATCACACTATAGAATGATTTTTGGGATGCAGATCACGCTATAGAATGGTTTTAGGGGTGCAGATCACGGTATAGAATGGTTTGTGGGGGCAGATCACGCCACTTGCCCGTTTGAATTGAGACACTATCGATCCTCCACAGCAAATAACAGAAATCAATTTCACCGGCCGTGTTAGAGCCACGCCTGACGTGGGGAGACATGAAAAACACACACGTCCAGATACCAACACACAGATACACATGTCCCCGACAGACACGTCCAGGGCAAACGACACACCAATCCCCAGATACACAATACACAGACACATATCCCAAACACACAACACACATCCCAGACATGTAACACACACGTCAATAGGCATTCCCATGTGACAGCTAGACAACGATCAAGTAGATATAGAAATAGATAAAGCCAAAGCACCAGTATTTTACACCATGTTAGAGAGAGATAAAACATTCAAAACACCAGTATTTTACACCATGTTAGAGACACATAAAACCTACAAAACACCAGTATTTACACCATGTTAGAGACAGATAATACCTACAAAACACCAGTATTTTACACCATGTTAGAGACAGATAATACCTACAAAACACCAGTATTTTACACCATGTTAGAGACAGATAATACCTACAAAACACCAGTATTTTACACCATGTTAGAGACAGATAATACCTACAAAACACCAGTATTTTACACCATGTTAGAGACAGATAATACCTACAAAACACCAGTATTTTACACCATGTTAGAGATAGATAAACCCTAAAAACGACAATTTTACGCCAGATTAGAAACAGATAAATTCCTCTAAACATTTATTTATTTCAATAAAAATTGATAAACCTTGTAACGCAACTATTTTAGACCACGATTGATATGAGGTAATATTGGAGTAGGAGATGTGCATTCATTCGTGAAGGAATAGTGTGTAAAGTCAGCTATGGATAGGTCTATACCCAACTAGGTCAGTTTTAGACAGGTCTATACCCAACTAGGTCAGTACTTGACAGGTCTATACCCAAATAGGTCAGTAATTGACTGGTCTATATCCAACTAGGTCATTAATTGACAGGTCTATACCCAACTGGTCAGTTATTGACAGGTCTATACCCAACTAAGTCAGTAGTTGACAGGTCTATATCCAACTATGTCATTAATTGATAGGTCTATATCCAACTAGGTCATTAATTGACAGGTCTATGCTCAGACTTTGCATGCCTGATACATCCCCCACTCCCTTCATCACAATTGAACATGCTCAGACTTTGCTGCCTGATACACCCCCCCCGACTCCCTTCATCACAAGTGACATGCTCAGACTTTGCATGCCTGATAAATCCCCCACTCCCTTCACCACAAGCAACATGCTCAGACTTTGCATGCCTGATAAATCCCCCACTCCCTTCATCACAATTGAACATGCTCAGACTTTCCATGCATGATACATCCCCCACTCCCTTCATCACACGTGACATTCCAGACTTTGCATGCCTGATACATCCTCCACTCCCTTCATCNCCCCCGACTCCCTTCATCCCAACTGACATGCTCAGACTATGCATGCCTGATAAATCCCCCACTCCCTTCACCACAAGCAACATGCTCAGACTTTGCATGCCTGATAAATCCCCCACTCCCTTCATCACAATTGAACATGCTCAGACTTTGCATGCATGATACATCCCCCACTCCCTTCATCACAAGTGACATTCCAGACTTTGCATGCCTGATACATCCTCCACTCCCTTCATCACAAGTGAACATGCTCAGACTTTGCATGCATGATACATCACCCACTCACTTCATCACAAGTGACATGCTCAGTTTTTGCATGCCTGATACATCCCCCACTCCCTTCATCACAAGTGACATGCTCAGACTTTGGTGCCTGATACATCCCCCACTCCCTTCATCACAAGTGAACATGCTCAGTTTTTGCATGCCTGATACATCCCCCACTTCCTTCATCACAAGTGAACATGCTCAGACTTTGGTGCCTGATACATCCCCCACTCCCTTCATCACAAGTGACATGCTCAGTTTTTGCATGCCTGATACATCCCCCACTTCCTTCATCACAAGTGACATGCTCAGACTTTGGTGCCTGATACATCCCCCACTCCCTTCATCACAAGTGAACATGCTCAGTTTTTGCATGCCTGATACATCCCCCACTTCCTTCATCACAAGTGACATGCTCAGACTTTGGTGCCTGATACATCCCCCACTCCCTTCATCACAAGTGACATTCCAGACTTTGCATGCCTGATACATCCTCCACTCCCTTCATCACAAGTGAACATGCTCAGACTTTGCATGCATGATACATCCCCCACTCCCTTCATCACAAGTGAACATGCTCAGACTTTGCTGCCTGACACATCGCCCACTCCCTTCATCACAAGTGAACATGCTCAGACTTTGCATGTCTGATACATCCCCCACTCCTTTCATCACAAGTGAACATGCTCAGACTTTGCATGCCTGATACATTCCCCACTCCCTTCATCACAAGTGAACATGCTCAGACTTTGCATGTCTGATACATCCCCCACTCCTTTCATCACAAGTGAACATGCTCAGACTTTGCATGTCTGATACATTCCCCACTCCCTTCATCACAAGTGAACATGCTCAGACTTTGCATGTCTGATACATCCCCCACTCCTTTCATCACAGATCATTAAGATCAGTCAGATCAGGGCAAACTCTTTCTTTTAAAGTAAGGACAAAAAGATATAAAAACTTCCTTTGTTCCCCTGTTAGTACAAATTGACCAGCTTGTTCCCCCAGTGGTTATCCAATCTAAACGATCACTAATCAAGTCATTATTGTCAATAAAGGAGTTCATAGATGGCTGATTTCTACACAAGAGAAATAGTTTAGATTTCATGTGTTGCAATTGTTAGAGTTGTAAAAGCCTGCCTTGGTGAAAATGAGAATATGTCTTTGTTTATATGCTGAGAATGAATAAGTAAAATATAATTAAAAACATTTTCATTTATTTAAATCAATAAAAGAATCTTATTTATACAGTGTAGATGTATCAATCAGGTAATGTATGGATGTATAAAGCTGGAACTGTGTGGATATATGAATCAGTGTGTGGATATTAAACAGGTATGGTGGGGATATATTAATTGGGCATCATGTGGATATAATAAACAGGTACAGTATGGATCTTTCAATCAGGTACATAGTGGTGATATGTATCATGTACTGAGTGGATGTATATATTGGGTACTGTGTGGATATAATATACACATATAAAATATGTATAGGAATAAACAAAAAATGACAAACAACACCAGACAATTCCACACCTAGCTCATCTAATGACATAAACACCAGACTATTCCACACCTGGCTCATCTAATGACATAGAACACCAGACAAGTCCATACCTGGCTCACCTAATGACATAGAACAGCGGACAATTCCACACCTGGCTCATCTAATGAGATAGAACAACAGACCATTCCACACCTGGCTCATCTAATGAGATAGAACACCAGACCATTCCACACCTAGCTCACCTAATGACATAGAACACCAGACCATTCCACACCTAGCTCACCTAATGACATAGAACACCAGACCATTCCACACCTAGCTCACCTAATGACATAGAACAACAGACCATTCCACACCTAGCTCACCTAATGACATAGAACAACAGACCATTCCACACCTAGCTCATCAAATGACATAGAACACCAGACCATTCCAAACCTAGCTCATCTAATGACATAGAACACCAGACAATTCTACACCTGGCTGATCTAATGACATAGAACACCAGACAATTCTACACCTGGCTCATCTAATGACATAGAACACCAGACAATTCTACACCTAGCTCACCTAATGACATAGAACAACAGACCATTCCACACCTAGCTCACCTAATGACATAGAACACCAGACAATTCTACACCTAGCTCACCTAATGACATAGAACAACAGACCATTCCACACCTAGCTCACCTAATGACATAGAACAACAGACCATTCCACACCTAGCTCACCTAATGACATAGAACAACAGACCATTCCACACCTAGCTCATCAAATGACATAGAACACCAGACCATTCCAAACCTAGCTCATCTAATGACATAGAACACCAGACAATTCCACACCTGGCTCATCTAATGACATAGAACACCAGACAATTCCACACCTGGCTCATCTAATGACATAGAACACCAGACAATTCCACACCTGGCTCATCTAATGACATAGAACACCACACCATTCCACACCTGGCTCATCTAATGACATAGAACACCAGACCATTCTACACCTGGCTCATCTAATGACATAGAACACCACACCATTCCACACCTGGCTTATCTAATGACATAGAACACCAGACCATTCTACACCTGGCTCATCTAATGACATTGAATACCAGACAATTGCACACCTGGCTCATCTAATGACATAGAACACCAGACAATTGCACACCTGGCTGATCTAATGACATAGAACAGCAGACAATTGCACACCTGGCTCATCTAGAAAGCTTTGAATGGGATGAGAGAATGAATTTGACTTCTGGAATATGTATTTTATAAAGTTGTGCAAATGAGTTTCACTTAACTGAAGCGATGGTTATATAAAACATAGAAGAGAACTCACCCAATGAAAGAATCCAGTGAAGGTTGCCCTATGCTGATGAGTTGTGTGAATCTAACAACAAAAACAAGTCAACAAGCTCATTAGCCTGGCCAGCGGTTCCAGAAGTAATGTTTGGGGGCTGCAATCCTAAGTCAAATGGGTCCAAAACTTGATCCCCAAAACCGGCTTCAAATGGGTTGGTGCTCGGTGGCCGAGGAGGTAAGGGCGGCGGGACTCTCTCGGATGTCTCAAGCTTGGCCTCGGGTGGATTTGAACTGGGTGATCTCTGGGGGATTGGAGGTGGGACGTTTCCAGCAGACTTTTCTTCAAACAAATTTCCACCCGTTGGTCGCTTGGGTAAGGGTGGTGGGTTCCTGTCCAAACCTTGGAATTTATCTTCAAATGGGTTTGTGCTAGGCGGACGTTGCTGCAGAACTGGGAGAACGTTCTCACAAGATTGTAATGTATGGTCACAGATATTAGTGCTGGGTGGTCGCTCAGGAACCGGTGGGGGAATGTGTTCACAAGGTTTTAATTTTTCTTCACAGATATTAGTGCTGGGTGGTCGCTCAGGAACTGGTGGGGGGACTTTCTCTAGCACCTGAAGATTCTCTTCAAACAGATTTGTGCTTGGTGTACGCTCTGGAACTGGAGGGGGGACTCTCTGAGTAGCCTGAAATTTTTCTTCAAAAAGATTTGGACCAGAACGTAAGGGGGGTATTTTTTCAAAAAGATTTATGCTTAATGGTCTCTCCGGCAATGGTGGAGGAACGGCTTCTAATTGTTCTTCAAAAAAACAGCTGCTTGGTGGAGGCAGCAATGGTGGGACACTTTCGAAACTTTGAAAGTTTTCTTTGAACTCATCAATGGGAAAAGGTTGTGAGGTATGGTCTCCTTCTTTTAGCACTTTGCTAACAGGCACAATCCTTGCAGCCAAAGAATCTGATTTAACATTAGACTGACCTTTTTGTTGTGGATCAGTTGTAAGTCTTAGACCCAACTCTGCTGATTTAGACTTGAGAATCTGAGATTCAACAACATGGGACAAAGGCTGACTCTTGCAGCTATCTTGTGGTAGAAACTCTTCTATGAAGAGATCTGTTGTTTCATCATAAGGAGAAGGGTCGTTGTCTTGGTGTGTTAAGATTTCTGAATGACCAGAGTCTATTATGCTCTTAGGTCCAATGATTAAGGGGAAGGTCTCATTAGCTCCACTGTTGTTGTCTGAGTCCTGTGTTGTTCTGGAATAAGAACTCACATCTGCCTCATAAAAGCCTGGTTTCAATGGTTTGCCAGGCACCCCCAGTGACTCTACATCTACCGGAGACAGGCTGCCACTTGGTTTGATATCTATTTCAATATGTTTCTCACAACCTTTTTCCAAAAGATTTATTTCCACTGTAAGAATCTCATCAGATTCAAGCACCACAAGTGCAGTACTGTGGAAACTTGCATCCGTTTCTACATTATACACATCAGCACACAGATGAACCAAATCCCTGCCTTTATTAGTTAAATTTTGGGTAGTTTTAGAACTGGTGGTAGGACCACGTTCTACATTTTCAACAACAGGTGAGTCAGGCTGTAGCTGCTCACCACATTCTATTCCAGTCTGATCTAGTGTGGTGTTTGAATCACAGATCAATGGATCACTTTCGTCAATTTTACTGTCTGCACAAGATGATTCACTCCTGTCCACAGGACCTGAACTGTCAGGGAAACTGGCCCAATTTTCTTCTTCGGTCTCATCTACCGTTTCACCAAAGAAGCTGTGAGCAGTTTCATTTTGTTGTATATAAAGAAGCTTTGGTGCATTGGAACATTCTTCATAGGGTGAGTTGGCAGATAATCTGGGGCCTGCTGAAAGCTTGGGTGAAGTGGTAGGTGTAATGGTTGGTGGAATTAGAACCCTACGAGGTGACACTGGAATTTGGCCATCTTCATTGACAACCAATGCCGATTTGGTGCGGCTAAAAAGAATGTCTTCAGCAAACTCAAAACAAGTCTCATCCGAGTCTTTACGTCGTGCACTTTGAAGCTTTGGAGTCTTTGGCTTAAGTGTGAACTCATCACATGGAAGTGTTATTTTGAGTTTGTCAGGAATGGCGGAAGGTGGAGCCGGTGAAGCCTCAGGGGAACTAATTGTTGCATATTCATCAAGTGTTACAACACTGATGGGCGTGTGACTGCGAGGGCGGGCAATAGGCGATGTGGTCACTCTCAGTCGTTCAATTCGGCGTTCATATGCCTTGCGCTTGGATGGTGATAATATTTGACTTGGATCAATGTTTTCAGGCACAAGATTGGACTGACAGTCTCTTTCACTGCCAAGATCACATAAATTACCATCCAAGTCTGAAGAATCCAAGTGCCCCACAGACGGACGTGCTACATGGAATGTCGGAGTGTTTTCGTTACATGACCCTGAACTTGATGATGAATCGGAGTCTTGTTTTTTTATTGGAATAGACACTCTGCCAATGGTTCCTTGGCGGCTCAAACTGTGGACCGTTGAAGGTTTCTGATTGCCTTGATCTATCTCTTCACATTTGGCAGCTGGAGCAAAATCCTGTTTGAGCAGATTAGCCTCTGGTGGCTTAGCCACAAATTTGGCAGCTTCAACTACAGGGCAATCAGTGGGAACAAAACTGTTCTCATTTCTGTCACCTGTGTTACTCTCCTCTCCACCAACTCTAGATTTGTCCCTAGCAACCTCAGCATCTTTTCCTCCTTTTTCTTCCCCGCCTGCCAGGGACAGGGACTTTTTAGAGTTGTTTCCCCCTATGGTTTCAGTTTTCAGGCTCCCATCTGAAAGAAATAGCTTTGTAGAGTCTAAGACCTGCTGAAGGGCTGCACTGTCACTGGAGCAGTGTGTAGACTGGCCACGGCTTGTGCTAACATCCTCGTCACCAAGATCAATAGTATCAAATGTTGCAAGGGGGGCTTTTCCTATGTCTACTCGTCTAACTATTCTATGTTTAATGTTTAAGGCTCTGTGCATAGCCAAACTTAAGGCGCAACCCCCTGGGGAGTGAAAATGTAATTTCGCTATGTTAATTACAATAAGAAATAAATTGATATGTGTAATCAAGTCATTGCTAAAGTTATTTTTGTATTTAATAAAAAAAAATATATCATGTTTTAATGCTATTAATCTAGATTTGTTGGACTTTTAAATTGGTCATGCTTTTAAATAACATCATGAAAGGAAACATTTAAAATTATGACTGAAATTGTATCTCATGTTCAGAAGACATCTTACTAGTGATAAGATTGACAATAAAAATTCAGCAGCTTTTTAAAAGAAAATTAGTCCTTCTTAAATTTCAATGCATCCTTTAATTTTTGAGGCATTTCACAACCTACAGGATTTAATAATTTAGCGGACAATAAAGGTGGAAGTAGGGTGGATTAAAATTATTTAAATTGTGCTTTATTGAGATTTATTCTATTTACATCTTTTTACATTGTAATTCTTTTCTTTTATACTGATAATATTGCATAAATATATATATTCATACTTAAGTTATTCAAATTTAAATTAAGTTTTCCAATGTTGTGCTAATTTGACCCAATTTTTCTTGAAAAATCATAAAAGAGAAAAGGGCTCACTAATAAAAAACAACAACAAATAAATAAGAATGATGTAATAATGTCAATTACAAGTTGAAAAACAGGTTAAAAATGAAATAGTTTCATGGAACTTGAATTTGAGCAAACATATATAATTAAAAATGAGAAATGTCAACATCTGAAGTAGCATTGAAAGTGTATCCTCTGTTTATTGAGTTTATTGGATATCTTTTTTCATTTCGAATGATTGACATGAGATTCCATTTAGGCCTATAGATTAATTTTTTTCTTTCATATAATAAAATAGTGTAAACATTATCTGATACACATACTATTTTTAGCAATTCATTAATCATAAAAAATTAAGATTTTTATTTTTAGGTCCTAAATGACCCAAATTTTGTTAATTTTTCACATAATTGTAAATTAAAGTATTCGACTCTGATATAGAAATTCTGAGAGTAAACAGTAGCATTAAAAAAAATTACTCTAACTATTATAAAGAAAAAAATAGTTATTCTCAACTTCTTACTTTCAATGCTACCTCAGATATTGGCATTTATTATTTTTAGTTCTTCAAGTTAGTTTAGTTCTAGTTGAGACTATCGACTACTGCATTCATTAGGCAACAATGTCAATCATTTATTATTTAACATTATTTTTATTATTTTAAAGTAAAGTCCTTTTCTACGGTTTTTACAGAAAATATTGGACGAATTTACACATCATTGGAAAACTTAATTTCATTCAAATAGCTTAAGTATGACAATATTCCCTATAAAAGAAAAACAATTTAAAAATAAGTAAAGAAAATAACCCTCAATAAAGCTCATTATTTATATTAGCGGACTACTATTAACACACACATCACTAACACTGACACAGATTTAAAATTGAAGTTGTCAAGTTCCTAGGCCTAGCCTACAGTTTAATAAATCAATTTTAACAAATAAAACAAATTCCTATCAATTCTAAATTAGGATGTCCTAAATAATTATAGACTCTCTATATTAAAAATTAAATAAATCTTGGGAAATATCTTACTCAAAGAATAAAACTATTCTTCTATCAGCATCCATGTCGCTCTCACTATCCAGGAGAGTCAAGACGACCGCAACATTGATTTATCGACCTAGTTCTCGCAGACCAAAACTTACCACAGACACAGCAGCACACGAGACAATCCTGGCCCTAGAATGCACTATGACACTGTGAGAAAGAGACTCCGCACACAGTTGGAATCGGTATTGATCCTGAACCTAGGAAGCAGTTTTCGCAGCACCGTCGCCATTGATGTTTACGGAAGTAACGAACACTACAAATTTGATGACGTAGTATGTAAAGCACTTAGAGACCATCGTGACCAATGTAAACTAATGGCCGCCAATCTCTGGAGAGATCCTTTTTCGTTACTTTGATGTTTTTAGGGTCTTCAATTTTTTAAATATAGTTTATAGAGTTAATATATATTTTCATATGGTTAATTTTAGTTTGCAAAACTACTAATTTACCTCTTCCCTTCCCGTATCGATGCACCATTCTGGCACGTCTTTTTACTTCTTTACTGAACTGAATCAGTACAGTACTTACTGCTATTACTATTATTACCCCCAATCATTAACATTCATTAATGAATTTATAGATATTTAATAATACTTAATCAGGTGACAGAAAATTTGAAATTATTTACAGTTAAATGCTTTAAAATATCCAGAGGAAAATGTCTGCAAAGAAAGGGGCTCCAAAAAGTAAGAGACCTACATCAGGGAAAAAGGGAAAGAAAGAGGAGATAGAAGATCCTATCATTGCATTTCTTAAAAGAGCAGCTGATGAATTGAGAGAAGAGAACACCTCCCTAAAAGAATCTGCTGCTTCTTACCATGACAAACTGCACGATGTAATTCAGCATGTTTTGGCTGTGAATGTTGACAACTATAAACTACCAGAAGGTTGCAACCTTGTAGATATTCCAGTGCCAGACATTGCAACCATGTTATCAAACTTAACTGTATCTGGAACCAGCTTACATTCTTATGAACTTCGACTTGAGGAACTAGAGACAAGAATAACACAACTGAACAATGAGTTGGCAAAGTTACTAAAGCTCAAGTTAAAAATTGAAAATGAACTGAAAGACATGGAAAGAATGTACTCTGTGGAAGATTTAAAGGTTCAAGCTAAAAGAATGTGGTATGACTGCTGTAAGTAGATACATTAATTTAATATTATTTTGTATTATCAGGCCCATATGTAGCAATAATACGTATACATATGAATATATTCACATTTGGTCTTTATCTAACTATTTTATATTAATAATTTTATTAAATACTAATTGGGCAATGTGTAGGGAGAGCAATAAGTTTACTTGCTGAGAAATAAATTTTTATACAAATCAGATAGATGATTTATATTTAAACTAATTGTTAAAGGAGTTTAAAATAATTTTCAGGTACCACTCAGATATTTGCATCACCAGAGACGAAAATAAATAGTTTTTCCTCAAATGGCCAGAACATACTTAATCCAAACTGTAGTGAATTGCATCCAAGAGCCTATTCAGCAATGAGTAGATGTAATACAGATTACCCAGCATTAAATGAAGAATTGGAAATTCCACCACTTTATCTCAGTGTATTGAAACCGAAAGCCAGGAGCATTACTTTAACACCGAGGGGTCCAGAGAAAGAGGATTTAACCCCTGTAGGTTACCTTTACATTTTTGATTTGACAGTTTTCATAACCAAGTATGTGCAATGGGGCTTTATTAAATTGAATTTACCTGAAATTTCTTTTATTATATATTTTGACTAGTTAGGAACTCTAAGCTAATGAGAGGACATTGCAAACAATAATTTTCCACCTCAAAGTAGTAAAAGAAAATGTTTCATTTGCAATCAGTTTTATTAACTTTTTAAAAGTTAATTTTATAGCCTGTAATTCCACAAGTAAATTCCAAAAACTTTTTGCATCTGTTTAAATACAGCCTGACATAAAGCTTCCAGGAGAGACCCACATCTTTGACATGCATAATGGATTGAGAAGTCAGATTATCAGAAGCCTCAGCAAACGTAAAGGAAATGGTAATTAAAACCTTTTAGTTGTTAGTACTATGTATATTTTTTAGCCCAATGTTATTGAAACTTAAAAAAGACATTATAATTCATTCATAGCATGGTTTTTTAGTCATATTCTTTAGAATTTCTTATAAATGTTATTTACTATAGTCAAATTTGAAAACTGTTAACAATATCTTATAAAAGCTTGAAGATGAAGTAAAAAGTTTTGAATTTGAAATGAGAAAATTTTATGAGGAAAAAAATAAACCCAAATTTTTTATAAACCTAACTGACAGCAAAGTGAAATTTATTTGAATTTTTCAGTTTATGTTGTATTTTTTAGTGAACTAGTAATATTTACAATATTACAATTAATTTATCATGTGCTGGACTCATTGTTTTATTTTGCTTTTAGGAAATGACTGGCGTTTGATAGCAGCAAGAGTAGGTCTTCCTGATGATCTGATTGAACACTGGCTGAGAATGAAAGCCCCCAATGCCATGGCTTTGGTCATGAAGGTGTGGGGGGATAGTGCTGGGGCTACTGTACGCATGTTACACAGACATCTCGTATCACCTCAGATGAAGGAAGTCATGCTTGCAAAAATGATATCAGATTTTTATGATGTTGATTAACTAAGTTATCCCAGTATGAATACATTAGTTTTCTTTGCTGTTATATCTTACATACAGATTTAAATTTTTGTAAAATTTCATAGTGTAATTTTTAATAAGGAGCTTTAACACCAGCCATTATATTTGATTATAATATTTTTGTAAACATCCTTACTGAAGCACATAACAAGTCTTGTGCATTTGGGAAATCTTGTTGATAGCTCTGTCACAATATATATATATATATATATATATATATATATATATATATATATATATATATATATGATCTCATCCAAAAATTGTGTTTCCTTGAAAAGCTTGGTTTGTGATAGATAACAGCATAAACACAAATTTAAACAAATATACGCTAGATTTTTATAAAGTGATGTCTTTTCTTTTGCACATTTGATTCTCACATCAATGATAATGCATACACATTTGTTCAGAAAAATATTTTGATACAGTTCTTCCAACTAAGATATTATCAGAATTATCTAGATTTTCTCAATGCCCGTTGTAAAGTATATGAGTTACTGTAATTCAACTTTAATGTCAGACTTCTTATTTTATTTATTTGTTAAAAAGTTTTAAAACAGCAATAATGTATTTTCCTAAATTTTCTTATACCTTTTTATGTCACCTAACTATTGGAATTTATTAAATTTATTTAGAAATAAATCTGTTAAAATATTGAAACAGAAAACCTTGTCTTTAGGTGTATGGTGAAATTGATGACAGCTTTCTTATTGTTTCATCCAGCAGTTATGTTATTACCCACCTTCTCAACAAAGGAGAACAAAATTAAATCTGTTATTGTTAAGCTATCAATTTAATACAGAATTAACAAATAAACTAACAGTTTTATTCAATAGTAATTTATTTTGAATTGAACCTATTTTACTTCAAAATAAAATAGTCCCCAAAATGAAATGTTACAATTAAACTGTGTATGCCTGACTTTTCATTCACTGCTGCGATCAAACATGATGCCCCCTTACAAGTTTTTATTTTAATTTAAATACAGTGCGAATATGTTAAAGAAAATGATCATAGTAAATTAAGCATAGTAAATTCTTTTTCTCACTTAACATGGCAGATAATTTACTTAACATGGGAGGTAATTTACTTAACATGGGCAGCAATAAATGGTAGTGCAATTTAAGCATGAAATTGAAAAGTCAAAATATATTCTGTATACTGGAAGAATAAATACTAAACAATGTGCAAAATAAATTCTTGAACAATGAGGAGGAACTAGGTACACAAATTAGAAATTCTCCATAATTAATGTTTAGGCTCATAAAATGCCTATTTTTGGGCCCATGTTATTTTAGCATAAACTTTTCCTTAACAGGACTAAACAATACTAAACAATACTACTGTGTCTGAAACGTTGACACTTAGCAAAAAGATGAAGCTTCTAGGCCCCACAGACTAGATTTTAACATTGAGGAAAGTACTAAATACATTATACCTTGACTAAATACATCATACCTTGACTAAATACATCATAACTTGATTAGAGAAGAATGGTTTGAGACATAAGTAAAAAGAAAATAGCTTAACTTGCGATTGAGGGATTTTTAATTGAATTGGACAATTGGATTTAATGATTAAAAGTTCTTTACTTGTTAATTCTGGTTAAAAATAGTTTCCTAATAAATGCAATACAAAATTAAAACTTAACATTTTGGCCTGCAAAAAAACTGACAATGCAGTTAACTGTGTAGACTAGTGTTGGAGCATAAATCCATTTAAAGCTTTTATACTTTTACTCATACTAAGAAATTAATTTTTCCAACACATAATTTAATCAAATAAATCATATAATTTTAAATAAATTATTAGTAGTTTTAATAATCAATTTCATATAATCTCATTTTTATATTTTTATCAATGGTATCAGTGTACATAAAATACAAAAACATCTTCTTTAAATTTAAATATTATTCTTAAAATTTAAAAGTTTTACAAAATCTCCTGTTGTAATATAACTTTTTAATGTTATAAGTGTATAGAGAAATGTGAATTTTTCTTCACAGCACAGGTAAAATTCTCCTATAATAAGTTGAATTTTAAAACCAAACCATGCAACACATTAACTGTAAGATCCTCAGGAGAAGGAAAAACAACAAACAGCTGCGTTATAAGAAAAATAAGCTAATTCTATAATAACACTCATCAACAGCAAATCGCTTCCGGCCAAATATTGAAATAACCACACCAAGCCATTAACATTTTTTTCAGTTCATGCAGGGAAAATGTAACTCTAAGAGAAAGTATTGTTCATTAATTCAGCAATCTCCTGCTTGTGAAGTTCACCAATGCCAACAGCTGGTGTTCCCAGGACTTGCCTGCCAACATATTTAAGCTGGAAAGAGAAGAAAAATCAAGTTAAGTAAAAATATAAATATCAAATTAATTTCTTGGAAAGAGAAGAAAAATCAAGTTAAATAAAACTATAAATATCAAATTAATTTCTTGGAAAGAGGAAAAATCAAGTTAAATAAAACTATCAATATCAAATTAATGTGCATTTGTTTTATCCTTTAATAATTTCGTCAATAAACTGTAACCTAAATTTGCACCCTCAACCTTAAATTTGCACCCTCAAATAACAAGGTACTCCACTTTTATTTGTACGGTACTTTATTTGTACGGTACTCCACCTTTATTTGTACGGTACTCCACCTTTATTTGTTTGGTACTCCACCTTTATTTGTACGGTACTCCACCTTTATTTGTACGGTACTCCACCTTTATTTGTACAAGTGTTGATCTTAGGCTTCAACACTCTCTCATTGTCTGGTGAAGCCTCTAAACAAGACCCATAATCACCACTCTCTAATTCTGATGGTTCTGGTGAAGCCTCTAAACAAGACCCATAATCACCACTCTCTAATTCTGATGGTTCTGGTGAAGCTTATGAACCAATGAATTTTAAGTTTGGTTTTAGGATAATACAAATTATTTTCTTACTATCAAGGACCCTTATAAGGCCCCAGTTTTAAGATACATTTTTTTTGTGCACATTTTTTAAACCATCTGATTTCAGACCGGCTAAAGATAGTGAAACACACTAATCACCACAATTAAGCTGGTATATTTAGTGAAAAGACAAAAATTTAACACCTACATCTAGCTGGTGAACGGTTGTAATATTTGGTGGACAGGTGTGATATTTGGTGGACAGGTGTGATATTTGGTGGACAGGTGTGATATTTGGTGGACAGGTGTGATATTTGGTGGACAGGTGTGATATTTGGTGAACAGTTGTGATATTTGGTGGACAGGTGTGATATTTGATGGACAGGTGTGATATTTGGTGAACAGGTATGATATTTGCAGACCTGTTTACCCTCAAACTCTTAAAATCGTACAATATTATCACAAAATCGTTCAATACCGTATATTTATAGTAAAAATAAGCATACATTATATACAATGTTTACACCTCAAAATCGTACATTGTACGCCAAAATCGTAAGAGTAAACAGGTCTGTATTTGGTGGACAGGTGTAATATTTGGTGGACAGGTGTGATATTTGGTGGACAGGTGAAATATTTGGATTCACAAACAGTGTTACAAAAACTTAAACAAACTGCACCCAAACAAACATTGCTATAAGGCAGACTTACATTGCGGCCAACAAACAGTGCTATAAGACAGACTTACATTGCACCCAACAAACGGTGCTACAAGACAGACTGACATTGCGGCCAACAAACAGTGCTATAAGACAGACTTACATTGCACCCAACAAGATTCTCAAAGCGTGATGCTAAAAATGTCCAAGCTCCCATATTTCTGTGCTCCTCTTGACTCCAGATAAACTCCTTGCTCTTTGGATACAGATTGAGGACACCTTGTAATTCACTGGTTGGAAATGGGCAAAGGCTCTGGGGAATTTACAAATGATATTTTTTTACAAAATAAAACTCGAACTGCAAGAGACTTACAGGTCATATTTAAAACAAATTAATAATCACAACCCTTAAGCGTGGACTTATCTATCAATGCCTGTGTAACCTCCTCTATCAAGGCCTGTGTAACCTCCTCTATCAAGACCTGCGTAACCTCCTCTATCAAAGCCTGCGTAACCTCCTCTATCAAGGACAGGGTAACCTCCTCTATCAAGGCCTGTGTAACCTCCTTTATCAAGGCCTACATAACCTTATCTATCAAAGCCTGTGTTTTGGCCGAAACTGAAAGTTAACTTCCAGCTTAATTTCGGTTTCGCTGAAAGAGAAAAGTTAACTTTGTGTTTTTTTTCGGTTTCGGCCGAAAGTGACAGAGATTTCAGTCATCTAATACTCGGCGAAATCGATATTTAACAATAAACTAGCGACATTTAAGAACAAACTAAACGATCTTTAAGAACAAACTAAATGATCTTTATGAACAAATTGAACGATCTTTTAATAACACAAACTAAGTGATCTTTATGAAAAACTTAATTATCTTTTTTGAACACACCAAATGATCCTTAATAACAAACTATAAGATCTTTAAACAAAAACTAAGCGATCTTTAAGAAAAAACTAAGCAATCTTAACAAACAAAATGAACTATTTTAACTAAATGATCTTTAATAACAAACTAAATGATCTTTAAACAAAAACTAAGCGATCTTTAAGAACAAACTAAGCGATCTTTAAGAACAAACTAAGCGATCTTAAAAAACAAAATAATCGATTTTTAACAACATACTAAGCGATCTTTCTGAACAAACTAACCGATCTTTAAGAACAAATAAAGCGATCATTAACACAAAACTGAACGATCTTTAACAACAAACTAAGCGATATTTAATAACAAACATAACGATCTTTAACAACAAGATGTTATATTAGATGTTTATTTATTAATATTTATGATTATCTCACTTTTTTATAAAAAGAATGTAAATATTTATACTTTCCCCCATAATTTTCGATGTATGCAGAATGTATGCGGGAACGAATTTCAAAATATCTAAATATTTCATTTTCGGCCGAAAGTCATTTTTAACTTTCGGCCTTTTTTCGGTTTCGGCCGAAAGTCATTTTAAAACTTTTGGCCTATTTTCGGTTTTGGCGAAATTCATTTTAAATTTTCGGCCTATTTTCGGCTTCGGCCGAAATCAGAAAATCACTTTCGGTCGGTCTCTAACCAGAACATCACAATATACCAGGACATCACAATATACCAGTGCATCACAATATACCAGGGAATGATAGAGCAGACAAATGAACAATACAGGGAGCATCCAATGACCAGCCAAAGATATCTACATCACTCAACACAGTCAAACATATCTACATCACTCAACACAGTCAAACATATCTACATCACTCAACACAGTCAAACATATCTACATCACTCAACACAGTCAAACATATCTACATCACTCAACACACCCAAACATATCTACATCACTCAACACAGTCAAACATATCTACATCACTCAACACAGTCAAACATATCTACATCACTCAACACAGTCAAACATATCTACATCACTCAACACACCCAAACATATCTACATCACTCAACACAGTCAAACATATCTACATCACTCAACACAGTCAAACATATCTACATCACTCAACACAGTCAAACATATCTACATCACTCAACACACCCAAACATATCTACATCACTCAACACAGTCAAACATATCTACATCACTCAACACTGTCAAACATATCTACATCACTCAACACAGTCAAACATATCTACATCCCTCACCACAGCCAAACATCTACATCACTCAACACAGCCAAACATATCTACAGAACTCAACACAGCCAAACATACCTACAGCACTCAACACAGCCAAACATATCTACAGAACTCAACACAGCCAAACATATCTACAGAACTCAACACAGCCAAACATACCTACAGCACTCAACACAGCCAAACATATCTACAGAACTCAACACAGCCAAACATACCTACAGCACTCAACACAGCCAAACATACCTACATCACTCAACACAGCCAAACATATCTACAGAACTCAACACAGCCAAACATACCTACAGCACTCAACACAGCCAAACATATCTACAGCACTCAACACAATTCATGTTTATAAAATGTAATATTAAGTGATATACATAAAACTACTTTGCAGCAGAGATATTATACGCCTTAAAATTTAATATTAAGTGGTATACATAAATCTAATTTGTAGATAGTGATATTATACACATTGAAATTCTTTTACTTCTAGAATACATGTCTTGGTTTATTTTATAAAACAGCATTTGCTTTTTTAAAACTGTAAAAAGTGGGAAGAAACCTACCAATAGATGATGTGCTGTTTTAATCCATTGAGAAAATATAAACTTTTGGAGATGTCCTTGTATTACTTTGTATAAACTTTTGGAGATGTCCTTGTATTACTTTGTATAAACTTTTGGAGATGTCCTTGTATTACTTTGTATAAACTTTTGGAGATGTCCTTGTATTACTTTGTATAAACTTTTGGAGATGTCCTTGTATTACTTTGTATAAACTTTTGGAGATGTCCTTGTATTACTTTGTATAAACTTTTGGAGATGTCCTTGTATTACTTTGTATAAACTTTTGCATATGTTCTTGTATTACTTTGTATAAGCTTTTGGAGATGTCCTTGTATAACTTTGTATAAACTTTTGGAGATGTCCTTGTATTACTTTGTATAAACCTTTGCATATGTCCTTGTATTACTTTGTATAAACTTTTGCATATGTCCTTGTATTACTTTGTATAAACTTTTGGAGAAGTCCTTGTATTACTTTGTATAAACTTTTGGAGATGTCCTTGTATTACTTTGTATAAACTTTTGGAGATGTCCTTGTATTACTTTGTATAAACTTTTGGAGATGTCCTTGTATTACTTTGTTAAGTGTAATCCTTGTTAACATTTTTTTATATGTCGACAGATCCAAGGTGAAGGACGTTCCGATTTGCAGGATTTCTATCATAACAAAAGCACACTAAAGACTTAAGGTCTGAATAAAAATAAAATTATAAGATTAATAACGCATAAGGGGGTAAGCAGTTTGTAGATGCGGCATCTTGACACTGTTTATACAGTTGCTTATGCATAAAATAACAAAAGTTTCCGATGTTAATTTGATTTTGATTTTGTTTGTTTAAATTTAGTCTTAGTACAATGATTTTGTGTGTTCAAATTTAGTCTTAAGACAATGACTTTGTCTGTTTAAACTCTTAGGACAATGACTTTGTATCATTACTACAAATAAATCATATAAAAATATTCAGCCATGAAGACTATGTAAGACATTTTTTTTACCTCCAATCTAATAAAAGCAACATTCTTAGCTCCTCTACTTTCTCTTTCAGTGCAAAGAGCGTAGTAATGTTTGCCTGAGCAGAACACAAGTCTGGTAACATCTGATGGAGACACATCAGGATCAGATAACACAGGTTGAAAATGAGTTCCTGGTTCCATTTCAGACAAAGATGAGGTGGCGGCAGGCGACCGAAGAATCAGCTTTGGGGCAGCAACAATCAATGGTTTGCGAAAATTACGAACCATCTGAAGAAATTATAGAAATAATATGAAACAAATGAGATTTATTTAACCATGCATGCGCACTGCATGTATGACATTATTGTTTTATCAGAAAGTTATCTTTTCTAAGTGGTGAGGAGATGAAAGAATATTTATTTATTTGTTAATATTTTACTCCATATTAGATGCTAATAATAATCTCACTATAGAGCGCTCATCTTTACCTGTCTCCTAAGGAGATGGAAATACTGGGCTGGTGTGGTAGGATTAACAATTTGAATGTTCACATCATCGCCATCGACTTCATCTTCCCGGCTATCACATTGCTGCAGCAAAAGATAATTATTTGTTGTTATTAATTAGTTTATAAATTTATAATTTAATTATTTTTATTAATTTTGTTCTCAAATTTACAATCACTAATAATGAGCAGGAAAAGACATCATTTAATTATGATTTTATATGTAAAAAAACCCAACTTACATGATATAGAAAGCTGCTTGCATGTATACAAATAATCTTAATAATAATATAAAACTTATAAAAAATACATTTATCAAGAAAAAAAAATCAGTTACTCATGAATTTTAACCCATTCACTACTAAGCATTAACTCTGAAACAACCCCTTAAAACAGGCCTGCACAACATATGGCCCGCGGGGCGGCCGCATGAGCATCAACTTTGTGGCCCGCGAAGACTTTGGTGAAAAATCATATTATAAATTAATATTAATATTCCCCAGCTTATTGATTTATACTATTACGATATATTCGTATATAGACAGTATAATACTATTAATATTTATTTAATTTTTAAATAATCAATTTAAAAAAAAAAATTCCTCACGTATACTTAGAATAAATGTTTTGTTTAATTGAATCAAATTAAATTAGATATACTAATTTGTATCGTTGTGCAAATAGTCCCTACAGGTTTGCTTTCCTTGTGACAATATGTAATCGCACATGCACGCTTTTCCTGAGCAATTACTCTTTCTCGAGGGACATTGACTAAGGTTTCCTTTGCGTATGTATTCTCACTCAACATAACCAACTAGGTAGCTTAAGTGTGTTCAAAATTAGTGTCCTCTGTGCAGAGTAGCCGTTTACTATTTTTGTAATATTGTGTAGAATTGTGTTGTGTTGAACTCACGTATCGCGTTGTTTTGATATTCTGTGCTTTTAGTTCGGTAATATACTTATAGACGTGTACTTGAAATATTTAAGTGCCACGAATGAAATCAGAAAGAGAAAACTAGAGATAGAGTACAGAATTTTTAATACCGAATGGAAATTCAGTTTAAACTAATTTAAGATCCATTTTTTATGAATCCCGAGGACATACAAGTTCAATTGCAGCTGGAGGTTATCGAACTACAATGATCGGCAATTTACCGAAGCAAGCACAGAGAAGGCAGCCTGCAGGAGTTTTTATAAAATCTGGACCATGTGAAGTAAAAAAATCTTTACGAAGTTGCACTAATAACTTTTTAGTGTCTTTGGAACCACTTATCTCTGTGAACGGACATTTCCAATAATAAACATTGATAGATGCAAGCAACGTCATGTTTGACTGATGATCATTTGGAAGACATCTTGAGAACATCCACTTCCAATATATATCTCCTTAATGCGACAAACTTCTTACCGAGTAACGGTGCAACGTTTCACTTTAAATCTACCCCGTAAATAACCAAATATTCTTTATTATTATTATTTTCTTAATGGCTCTCCCCACCCCCTGTCCTATTTTCTTTCGGCCCGCACAAGGTTTTCATGAAGTATTATGACCCGCCTTTTGAGTTTTGCAGGCCTGCCCTATAATATTAGACAAAGATCGATCATTTTAAAGCACATGCATCCTAATATTATAAAAATAATTGCTTGAACCACTGAAAATAAGGACATTTCAAAAAAAAAAAGAATGAAAAAAATTGAGAAATAAAATAAAATTTAAAAAATGTATAGTTTATATAGTTTAATTTATAAATTTCATAGTTTTTTATATTTACTCAATCACAAATTTACTAGACAAACTTTACAGCACATAATTCACTAGATGAACTTTACAGCACATAATTCACTAGACCAACTTTGGAGCACATAATTCACTAGACCAACTTTACAGCACATAATTCACTAGACCAACTTTACAGCACATAATTCACTAGACCAACTTTACAGCACATAATTCACTAGACCAACTTTACAGCACATAATTCACTAGACCAAGATAATAAAAAACATTCAATATAAAAAAAAAATCACCTAACTTCCTTGTTTTTAAGTACAGACATCTTAGCACTATTTAGCACATAAACAAGACTTAGCACTATTTAGCACATAAACAAGACTTAGCACTATTTAGCACATAAACAAGACTTAGCACTATTTAGCACATAAACAAGACTTAGCACTATTTAGCACATAAACAAGACTTAGCAATATTTAACACAAAAACAAGACTTCTTGTGAGGAAGGTGCATATTGTATTATTAGCAAGAGGGTGAGGTCATATGTGGATGTATTTGTAGGGAATGAGTTAAGGATAAACCGCTATTAACATACCTGTAAAAAGCGTTCAATTCTACAAGAAGAATGCTCAGGTCCAGCTCCATCCATTCCATGAGGTAGCAACATCACCAGGCCTGACTGGAGCAGCCACTTTACTAATGGGGAGGCAACAGTTTAATTACACTTAATACAATAAATACTTTCTCCAGCTAATTATAAATTGAACATTAAATATTCATAATAAAGGAAATAGAATTAAATTAATAATAATTGAATTGGTCAGCTGGTCATCAGATATATTTTAGTGCATATTTATTTGTGCCATTCATTTAAAAAACATTTTTATAAACATTAATATCATTGTTTAGTGATAAATGTACAGCTGTGTCAGTCTTACATACTTCAGCAGTGATAAATCTACAGCTGTATCCGTCTTACATACTTCAGCAGTGATAAATCTACAGCTGTATCCGTCTTACATACTTAAGCAGTGACGTAAGAGTCTATGATATTCTACGTAAGTGTCTATTATGGTCGGCGAAAGTGTCCATTGAGGTCTATTATTTTTAAAAAAATAATTGTCGTACATTCTCCAGCAGTGACGTAAGTGTCTATGATGGTCTGTGCGGCGTTGAAGAAATCACCAAACTGTGCCTCCCATATAACCAATGTGTTTGGGTGATCAATGCTCACGCCATACTCAAAGCCTAAGACACCTTCTTCTGACAGAACACTGTTTGCTACCTGAGGAAAAATGTAGCTCCTCTATATGACAACAAATAAATAAACATTTGATGTCAACTTAGAATAAGAAGCTATTGTTTTTGTTGGAACTAGGGTGGAACTTTGTGGTGGATCTAGGATCAAAATTTTGGTTGATCTAAGATTAAGTTTGTGGTGGATCTAGGATTAAGTTTGAGGTGGATCTAGGATTTTTGTGGTGGATCTAGGATTAAGTTTGTGGTGGATCTAGGATCAAATATCTAAAAAGTTATCATTAAATAAATTATTAAATTATAGCATTATATACATATATATTTTTTCTCTAAATATTTTGATAAGTTTCCCAAAAATATGATGGGAAACCATGAGCCATGGTTCAATCACAATCACCCTGTTACACCAAAAACTCAAAAAATCATAAGCCACCTGTTACACCTAACAAACTCACCAATCACAATCACCCTATGACACTTAACAAACTCACCAATCACAATCAACCTGTGACACATAATAAACTCCACAATCACAATCAACCTGTGACACCTAACAAACTCACCAATCACAATCAACCTGTGACACCTAAAAAACTCACCAATCACAGTCATCCTGTGACACCTAACAAACTCACCAATCACAATCACCCTGTGATACCTACCAATCACTATCACCCTGTTATACCTATCAATCACAATCACCCTGTGATACCTACCAAACTCATCAATCACAGTCATCCTGTGATACCAAATACTTACCAATCATAATCACCCTGAGACATGTGATATTCTTCACAAAATACTGAGGTAGTAGAATAAGGTATGTGGAAGCTTGAATAAGGACAGGGCAATAAGATGTGAACGTTTTGGCTAAGAGCCTTCCTCAGCACACAGTACAAATGAAAATACGACAAGAAATAAAAACAAAATAAAAACTTAAGTGGCCGTCATTGTTCTTGCTGGAAGTTGGATTTTCCAAAACCAAGATTAAAGGAAATGAAAGTATTTATGTCTTATCTTTTTATTTTATTGTCCTGTCTTTCGATTTCAGCTTTCACTTCCACATACCTTGTTTGACTATTTCCTTCTGAAAGCTTGAACGCAGTCCTTCATTTATTTTCCCAAAATAATTATCATACGACTTTTAACACCCTCTCCAATAATAGTTACCATCAGGTACCTCAAGGAAATTAGTCTGTGTTGCTGAGACGTCATTCAGTGGTATGTAGATATCATCCGTCTCCTGATCTACTATCATGCAGTGTCTGTGACTAAATGTGCCTCGTCCAACATCTTGTCCACTAATTCTCACACTGAATCCTGACAATTCATCAGTATCGATAAGTTAGCTCAGTTAAAATAAGGAAACATTTTGATTTAGAATTTAAATATTAAAATTTTATTTTAAAAATTAAAGTAAATTATTCATTTTTTTTTTTTAACTGGCAACTTTTAAAAAAAAAGAACTGTATTTGTTTACATAAGCAAGGATTCAATATATGTACTTTTTGGTTAACAGGGTATTATATATCTTAATCATAAAGAATATAAAAACATGGATTTAAATGAAATCTGAATAAGAATTTATTTTCCGCATAAAATCTAAAAACTTATGGTTAATGATATTAAAAGGTTGGTTTATTTCAGTGGATATAAATATGATGATGAAAAGATGTGGATAAGATGTGGATATGATGTGGATAAGATGTGAATGATATGTGGACATGATGTGGATAAGACGAGTATATGATGTGGATATGACATGGATGAGATGTGGATATGATGCAGAGGTATTCCAGGCACCTTGCATTGGGTTGAGCACCCTACCTTGATGTAGCAGAGAACCAAAGGCGAGGGCTTCGGCGGTTGCCCAATCCAAGTTTGACCCTTCTGTCAACCGCTGAATCCTCCTGTCTATGTGAGTTTTTTTAATGGTTGGGTGAACTTTCTAGAATAAGAAATTTGGAATGACAATTTTAATTGTCATATTCTAAAAATCACAAGCTTTTTAAATGATTTTTTAAATTTTTTATTTAACTTAAGTCTCAAATTGTATTGTAGCCAAATAATCATCATGGACAATGGGATGGGCATTATTCTGGAGATCTTGCCCAAATGATCATGGACAATTTGATGGACATTACTCTGGAGATCTTGCCCAAATTACCATCATGGACAATGCTAAGGGCATAAGTCTGGTGATCTTTCCCAAATTATCATCATGGACAATGGGATGGGCATTATTCTGGAGATCTTTCCCAAATTACCATAATGGACAATGCTAAGGGCATAAGTCTGGTGATCTTGCCCAAATTATCATCATGGACAATGGGATGGGCATTACTCTGGAGATCTTGCCCAAATTACCATCATGGACAATGCTAAGGGCATAAGTCTGGTGATCTTGCCCAAATTATCATCATGGACAATGGGATGGGCATTACTCTGGAGATCTTGCCCAAATTACCATCATGGACAATGCTAAGGGCATAAGTCTGGTGATCTTGCCCAAATTATCATCATGGACATTGGGATGGGCATTACTCTGGAGATCTTGCCCAAATTACAATCATGGACAATGGTAAGGGCATAAGTCTGGTGATCTTGCCCAAATTACCATCATGGACAATGGGATGGGCATACGTCTAGTGATCTTGCCCAATATTTTATAACATCAAATGAAACTGACCTGGCGAACTAATCAAATATTTGGTAAATGCAAAGTGTTTGAAACAATACAAAATGATAAATAAATCTGTAAGTTTTCAAGTAGAAATTGAGTAGAAGTTAAAATTGTATAATATAAGCCATTAACACAAAGTAATAGATGGACACATAGTATTATCCTTTTCATTAATTAGATACAATTATTTCAGACATTGTCAATGACAAATGTACACATAAATGTTCATGTGGCCTACCAAATGATTGGGTACACACACAGACTTGGCACCAACATACTTGAGGACATCTATAGGTACACCTGTATCCCAAGTCGTAGTATGATCTCCTGCCTGGACTAAAGATGACCACTGGCCATTCAGGTGAAAAGGCTAGATAAAAGTGATAATGTTTGACGAACTCATTTGAAGGGAGAAGTAGACTATCTTGGTGTTGAGAAAAAAAAATAGAGTAAGTAGGAAAAGAAAGTGACTAAGTATAGAGTAAGGAAGAGTAAAGATTGACTTAGTATAAGTTAAGCAAGAAATATTACATGAAAAAATATTCAGGTTGAATACCCAAAGGTTCGATGGCTACGTTCTGTCTAGGGGTTAATTATATTCACTTCACAAACAATTGATTATTAATATTAAAATACAGTATCTTTATTAACTAGATCTCAACTGCCATTACTCACAAGACCACACTACTCACAACAATAATAATACTCACATCCCCTTTCACACAATACCTCACAAGATACAAAGCATATTAGATAAAACAACACACATAATCTCTAAACAACACGCAATCACAATATACATTCAAGTCCTTAACAGTATATAATATGTAGTATATTTCATGTGATGTATTTCAAATTTCACAAACTTTTTATTTTGGTTTATTATTAGTCATCATGCATAACTAGAAAATATCACCAGATGTTGTCAAGATAACAATGACAGGCACTTTCAACCTGCTACTGCGAAAACTCATCGCAATTCTGTATTATAAAAAAAAGTATCTATGTAATGATGTTTAGGTTTCTAACATCATTAAAAGTTTTAAGTAGTATTTTTCTGCTATATAATATACGCCTGCCCTACCATTTTCGCGCCCCTCAACTACAATTTTGTTTGCTTTAAACATGACCTTGAATTACCAAATCTAAATGATAACTAATTAAATCATTATTGTCCGTAAAGGAGTTCTTTGACAGCTGATTTCTCCTCTAGCGATATACTTTAGATGTCATGTGTTTTTAAATTGTTAAATGTTGGGCATACTACCACTTTTTGTGCCTCTAAGCTAATTTTCACTAAAAATTGTGAAAACTTAATCTTAAATATACAACAAAAACTCTATATACCATTTTAAATAAATTTTATATTAACGGAATTCGATATACTGATATCTTCTTTAAAAATTTAACCAAACTATTGCCTTTGTTATTTAACTATAATATCAGAAAATTGTAAAAAAAAGAACTCTTTTATCGAAATAAGAATATCTTAACCATTTTTCCTGTCTGTAACAACCTTGAGTGTCCTTTTTACAGAAATATTATTAATCTCATTACATTATACACCCACTTTACTTTTCGCAAAGTAAAAACAAAAATATATTTTCATTTTTAAAAAAAGAAAATATTAACTCATCTCTATTTTTCCAAATTAAATTTTCAAGTGTTTAAAATGATTGGGTTTTTATATTCATGGAGACACTTATGTAATGTTCCCACGTTTTGTTAATACCATTGATTTTCTTAATGGTGAACATATGTTTATTTGTAAAAAGAGAATGTAACATCTCTTTTTCCCAACTCCAATTTCATAGGATTTAAAGATATTGTCATCCAGGTAAAAATGTACACACCCTATTTCCTATCCCGATACATATGTATCTATATAGGTTAATTATTTATTAAATTCATTCCTTTATTTTAATGTGCATCTTGTACGGCCTCAGGAAAAATGGAAGTATCGACTCCCCACTCTCCAGATTTTAATTAAATCATCTACTGGATTGTAGGAAACACAGTTTGTTGCACTTGATATGGTTTGTTATTTGGATGAGTGATAAGTGCAATAGTCAATGTTATTTGACTATGGAGTTTTATTGCACTGATTGACTTCAACAGCATTTTCTTATTAAAAGTACAGTGGAACCTCTCATAACAAGCACCTCTCATAACGAGTAATTCGCATAACGAGCAAAAAAAAAGGGAAGAAGTTACTCCCTTAACGAGCCACATTTTGCATAACGAGTTACGCAGAAAGGGGAAGTCCCTTTTTCCCCGACATTCATTTGTGATCCGGAACCGATGCATTAGTCTGTTAGCGTATTGTTTTCGTGTGTGATCACCAGTTTTTCAAATTTTGTATTCAGACAGTATTCGTAATTTTTTTATGTGCAAAGTGTAATAACCTGTGCTAAAATGTCTTCGAAGAAAAAACCATAAGAAGACAATCATGAGAGAGAAAAAAATAACTGTTGAAATGAAACGTAAAATCATTGAAAAGCGAGAACAAGGTGTGAGCGTGGCTAATCTAGCGCGCACATACAATCGGCCAACATCAACGATCTGCACTATTCTTAAGAACAAAAACAAAATGAACTCTTTCCCTCCGGATCAACGCTCCCATCGTCGATTTGAAATGAAGATTTTGGTGTATCGACGATGGGATCGTCGATGTATAAAAACTTGTTTATTTCGGTTCTTTTCTTAGCTATTGGTATTTAGTTATTTTAAATCAATTCTAGAATGATTTCCCTATTATAAACATCCGGTTTTACTGTGTTTGAACGAAGAACGAATTGTTTGAAGCGGTTGTTTTGATTGTCCATTTTATTTTTGTTTACAAATATGAAATCTTGACCTGACCCATCTGGTGATCGATCTAATAAAGGTGGAAAATATTACTCTGATGATGATTCAATCACTGATTTTATGATTTCAAATGCAGAGGCTGATTCTGTTGAATCAAATGATTATAATCCTAGTACTAGTATTACTAGTGACGAAATAATGAAATTGATAATTCATCAGCTTACTAACAACCATCCCCGCCCCTCAGGTAAAGCGCACATCCATATGGATTATTTTTTAGGCTTACTATAGCTAAACCCAGATGGAAATATGTGACAAATGTATAGTAAATTTTCCATTTACTATTATAAATGTTAGTACATACAAGGATACAGTTCAATTATTTTTTAAATAGCAACAGATTGTTTCCAGTGGAATTAGTTAAATTTTTTTGCACATTTTTTGTGTGGCGGTGACAATGGATAATGTGCTCTGAGGTTTAATTTTTTCTTTTTTGAAAGTTGATCTTTATTATTTGTGATGCACATATGGATATTGTTCAGAAAAAAACATTTTTGTTACACTTTGGATTATGTATTTCTCCTCGTGTGACTTGGAATGAGCGTTTTGTGAACATTTGGTGAGTTTTTTTTAATAAATTTGTATTTTCCTTAAATCACAATCACATTTATTTATTAAAAATTAAACCCAATCTTGCTTGCATGCAAAGAGCATGCATTTCCCTTTAATTTAATACCAAAATTAACATTTTCTGATTAAAAACAAAAAAGTTATGAAGGTTTATAGAAAACATAGTGGTGCGTAACAAAAACCCAAAATAGATAATTCCGTCAGAACGTGGAAAATAATTCCGGAGGGAAAGAGTTAAGGAGATGGATGCTTCAAAGGGAGTGTCAAGAATGTCTATGAAACGATTACATATTCTTGAAGATGTTGAGAGGTTGCTTCTAATATGGATAAACCAGAAGTGATTACAAGGCGACACTATTAACGAAAACATTATTTGTGAGAAGGCAAAACTTATTTTCACTGACCTCGTTAAGAAAACACCAGGATCATCTACTGCCGAAAAAGAACTACAAAGCAAGGGAAGTCATGGATGGTTCGAGAAGTTTAAGAGAAGTACCGGCATCCACAGCGTTGTAGGCATGGTGAAGCAGCAAGCTCTGACACAAAAGCAGCAGAGAACTTCATCAGTGAATTCAAGAAGCTCATAGATCTTGGGGGTTACCTGCCGCAACAAGTTTTTAATTGTGGCGAGACGGGTCTCTTCTGGAAAAATGCCAAAGTGAACCTATATAACAGCAGAAGGGAATGCATTGCCAGGCCACAAGCCAATGAAAGACTGCCTCACGCTGCTATTTTGTGCCAATGCAAACGGCAATTTGAAAATTAAACCGCTGCTTGTTTACCATCCAGAAACTCCATGAGCCTCTAAGAAGTGTAATGTCCAGAAGAGCAGACTAAATGTGATGTGGAGCTCCAAGAAGGCCTGGGTGACACGTGACATGTTCACTGATTGGATCAATCAAGTGTTTGGTCCTTCCGTAAAAAAAATATTTGCTTGAGATGAAACTTCCTCTTCATGTTTTGTTTGTTATGGAAAATGCGCCCACTCATCCTCCAGGCCTACAAGATGATATTCATTAAGAATTTAATTTCATCAATATCCAGTTTCTGCCTTCCAAAAACCACTCTGTTACTCCAGCCTATGGACCAGCAGGTTATTTCTAACTTTAAAAAACTCTACACTAAAACACTCTTCGAGCGTTGTTTTGAAGTTACTGAAGAGACATATCTCACTCTTAGAGAGTTTTGGAAATATCATTTTTACATATTTGCTTGCCTCAAGATGATTGACAAGGCTTGGGAAGGAGTTACCAAGAGAACCCTCACTTCTGCTTTGGCCACAGAGTGTTGTTGAATGTGATTTTGAAACAGTACCTGCAGAGTCTACAGTTAACAAGATTGTGTCATTGGCCAATATCATGGGACTCGAGGTGGACAACAACGATATTGAAGAGCTTGTGAAAGAGCACAGTCAAGAGTTGACCACCGAAGAGCTTATGGAGTTGCATCGTGTTTCACAGCAAGAAATTATGGAGGAGAGCTCATTAATGGAGGAGGAAGTAGCAGAGCAACAATCTTCTAGTGCAGTAAGAGAAATGCTGAAAGCATGGGGAAACTGTTGCATCGTACATTGAGAAGCATCACCCTAATAAGGAGGTGGCTATTCGTGCTACAAATTTATTCAATGATAATGCTATGACACATTTCCGTCAAATTTTGAAGTGTCTGCAAAAACAAATGTCTTAGACAGTTTTCTAGTTAAAAAGGATTAATTATTTGTCATAAATTCATATTTTTATTTTCGTTTTTTGTTTCAAATCAAAATTGTATTCTAAGTTGTTACACTCCTTAACAATTCATAAGTAATTTTATTTGAATAAATGTAAATAAAATTTTTTTTTAGAAAATGAGTATTTTTCAGCATGGCACGCATTATTGTATTTTACATTGATTTGTATGGGAAAAATTGTTTTGTTAAACATGTGTTTCGCTTTACGAGTAAGATTCTGGAACGAATTATGCTCGTTATGAGAGGTTCCACCGTACCGGTATATTGAAACGTTAAGTTTTTATTGTGGTATAAATTTAATAAAAGTATATTTTTGGAATGAAAAAAAAAAGGAAAAACTTATTAAATGTTAAAAATACAAAGCTAATTTTTTTTACATTATATCAACAATTTAAAAAGCAATCGATTATATTTGTTAATTTTACTTCTAAGAAGGAGAAAATACATCATCAATTTTGTCACCCATGGTTATTTGATCAAAGAAACTTAGATTTGTGTCTAAAATAGGCAATTCAAGGCTATGACATGTCATTTGCTTGTTTATTAAGAATAAATTAATTTTAATTTAATTTTAACAATATTAATAATGCACTAAAAACAATGGATGTTTGGGTTTTCCCAATAAATGTGATTACGCTGCAATTCTTATATCATCATTTTTTTATTAATTTTTTTTTTCACAACTTTCAAACTCAGAAAAAATACTGAGAATAGTTCCTTTATAGTTATTTTAAATGCATTTGTAATTTTTAATACTAATTCTTAAACATTAACTAAGGTAAAATTTGATATATTTTATTTTTTGCGAATTTAAAATTATTCGATTTCCGTAAAATAATAAAGAAAATCACTTCATTGTTTTTAAGAATCTGAATGTATTTAAATCACTTCGTTTCTTTGGCATTATGGTCAGCATAGCTTATTTTTATTTTATCTTTCTTCCAGAATAGGAAATCAAGACTCCAACTTCAAACACACAATTATTTCAAAACTCCTACTTCAAATGCACATTTATTTGATTTAAACAAAACTCAGACAAAAATATAGTAAACAAGATATAGCCCGCCAAACATTGGCGACAGCCAGTGCTTTCTTTTGTAAAAAAATAGGTGCCAGTACTCAGTGATGGATTGCCTAACTTTTAACTACCAGTTCGCACCTCGATGCAAGCTAAATCACAAATGAAAAGATACTAAATGTCTAAAACAATTTTATTTTATAATTAACCAACTTAATTGTTTTATTATTACTTTATTAGTATACCGTATTATTTAATAATAAAAGTTAAAATACAAGAAAAGTAATATTTTTTCCCCCACATTGAAAAAAGTGCCGGTACGCCGTACCGGTGCGTACCGGCACAAAAAAAGCACTGGCGACAGCAATGCGTGAACTTCCCATCTAGTAAAGTTACTTCACAAAACATGAACTCAAGTAACGCACATTTAAGAATCCCAATATTTGCTACACCCCTTCCCCATGATACGTCACTGCACACTTTTTATTTCACTCCCACTATATTAATATTCTCATGTCCCAACCACTTTAAAACCCAATATTTTTTTACACAATACTTAAATTGAGATGATTTCATTTCCGAAAAGAAAATATTACGCATCAAACGCTATTGCATTATTAAAAATATATATCCTTTAGCGTAGTTATCGGGAATTATATTTTGTGCGCTAGTGAACTCATTATTGAACCACACTCTGGCGTATCTATATATAGCCTGCTTGGTGGTGGTGGTGTTTGACCTTTGCTGACGAATTATATATATAGATTAAAAAAGTTAACAATAAGTAATAAATAGATAACTGAGGTAGAATCATTATTTTTCCTAACATCAAACATGTCTATAAATGATATCAAACAAGTCTATAAATGAGATCAAACAAGTCCATAAATGAGATCAAAAAAGTCTATAAATGAGATCAAACAAGTTTATAAATGAGATGTGTCTTACTTTGGTTTCATGTGTAGCTATCTGGTTCAGGTGTTCTTCCAAGTAACTGTTCCAGGATTTTACAGATTCTTTTAAACTTTCATCATCACAAACTCCAGATTTCTGAGGCATAATTTGTGCATTTTCAAACTCACTTTTTTACTTTATAAATTTGAACACAACACTAAGTACTGCATAGTCCAGTAGATAAAAACAGAATACTTTATAGGGACTAATAATAGTTTTATTCTATAACATGGTAAGCAAAAAATGATAAGTTGAAAATTTCTTTTGATATTTTTACAATAAATTGTATTAACTGGAAACAATGTTTAATTACCCTTTAGAGTAGCAGTTCTCAACCTGTTTATTTATGGTTGGGGGGGGGGGGTGTCACCACAACATGAGGAACTGTATTAAGTATCACGGCAACAGAAAGGTTGAGAAACACTACTTTAGAGGGTCTGGTAATTTGAACGCTAAAAATATATTTTTAAAAAAATGCTTTTAGAAGAAAAGTGCATGCCAAGGAGAAAACGATGACTCACAACGATGGACTGCGAGTAAAGATCTGGAATACTTTTCCTGCTATTGATAACTTGATACATTTTTGGCTGAGTGAAAGCCGGCTCGTCTATTTCATTGTGTCCCCACTTGCGATAACAAATGTAGTCAATGATGACATCTCTTCTAAATCTTTGGCGATATTCTAATGCTATAGAGGTTCCTCGTATAACATCCTACAATACAATTTCATGATATTGTTAGGAAACAACATTCCATGACCTGTAGGTAAAAACAGAGTTACAATGTGCCATCACTAGGTGGGTTTGGGTAAATCTGGGACATCTCTACATGGGTTTGGGTAGATCTGGGACATCACTAGGTGGGTTTGGGTAAATCTGGGCCATCACTTGGTGGGTTTTGGTAGATCTGGGCCATCACTAGGTGTGTTAAGTAGATCTGGGCCATCACTACATGGGTTTGGGTAGATCTGGGCCATCACTAGGTGTGTTTGGGTAGATCTGGGCCATCACTAGGTGTGTTTGGGTAGATCTGGGCCATCACTAGGTGTGTTTGGGTAGATCTGGGCCATCACTAGGTGCGTTTGGGTAGATATGGGTGACAATATCAGAAGGGTAATCCCCTAAATTTACTCCTTGTAAAATATCTTTACATTACTCAAGATTTTTTTCATCTTTTTCTGGATGCAGTCCATGGCTGGGGCCAACAACCAAGCCTAGTGATGCCACCGCTAATTAAATCTAACACCAACCACGCCTAGTGATGCCACCGCTGGTAAAGTGATCAATGAAAGTCTCTCACAACATAATTAAAGTGGAAGATTAAAATGTTCCTGATGGGAGAAAGAAAATCTAAATGTCCAAACACTGTGGCCAGTTGCTGCTAGAGCGGACGCATTGTTAGACAAACCATTTGATTAAATGTTTTGTTAAGTGTGGACTCATTGTTTGACAAACCATTTGATCAAGTGCTTATTAAGTGTGGACTCATTGTTTGACAAACCATTTGATCAAATGTTTCTTAAGTGTGGACTCATTGCTTGACAAACCATTTGATCAAATGCTTATTAAGTGAACAATAATGAAGATGTTTTAAATGCATCAAATCCTTACTTCTGGATAATCTCCATTGACGTGTATCACTGGGTAGCCATTTATTTTAGCTAGATCACTGCAGTAGCGTGACGACCTGATTTTAAAACAACACGTCTTTAATGAATGCTAGTGAGAATTCCTCTTATGTGCCAATTTAAAATACACTTTATATATGTGTCAATATAAAATACGCTTTCTATATATGCAAATAAACAAATTCATTAAATTAATGGTTTTTGTCTTGCAAACGGAAGCATACATTTATTTTTTTCTCAGAAATACTACTCACTAATTCCATTAAATAATTATATATATTTTTAAATTAATGAATAATGGAAATCATTAATTTGTATGACCATAACCATCTTATAAAAACAATTAAGTTTTATGATTGTGAAGTTACCTTCCCCTTTCAGATTCTGTAGTGAAGCCAACTTGATTATTGACTATAAGATGCACACTTCCACCAGTTTCAAAATGAGGCGTGTTTGCAAAACAGAATGTTTCGGCCACAACACCCTGGGGATATTTTAAGCAAATTAAACGAGCAATTTGTATAAATTAATTCAACTCGTCATTTTTTTTTAATAGATCATGAAAAAATATAAAATATTAATATATATTTATATGTCTATCAGGGTTAGTAGACCGTAAAAGACCAAATTTCTGTATTTCATGGAATTTACCTGGTCCTGTTTTTTAATGGAAAGATCAATTACCTGACCAACAAAGCTTGCATCACCGTGTACTTGTAAACACAAGACCCCGTCACCAGGCATGGCATTGTCACTGGTGCTGTAGTCGCCAGATTTCCTTGTCTGAAGTTTGGATCGAGCTTTTCCAACAGCTACCGGGTTATTTGCCTACATCATATTTATATAATATTTAAGATGGCTGCTTCAAGATGCACCTATAATAATGTATTCAAATTAGCAGCATATTATATGAAAAATTGCTTAGATTTGTTTTATTTAATTATGTCTATTGGTTAAATATCAAAGTAAGTTTCTCTCTCCTAATTAGTAAATGTTTATTTTCATAAGAAAATTGTCAATGTTCTGTTATGACATAAACACACAGCTTTATACCTCTAAATGAGATGGATTAGGAATCAGAGAAACATGGACTTGCTTCCCTTCATAAGGCAGATCAACAGAGGTATCTGTCGATCATAATATTTCCTTGATAATAACATAATATATTTTTTTAAGATTAACCGCAGAGATAGAATAATTAAAAACCCTTTAGATTTCAAAATCAATATAGGATTAAATGGCTAAAACCAAATGCTAAAAACATATGAACATTCTAGATTAAACCATTTAAAATAAACTAAAGCCTCTGATTTATTTGACAATTAAATAACGGTATAATATGTTTCTTGATGCTGTAACTAACTTACAAAGATGGGAAAGAACATCACCGATGCTTTTAGCACCAGCAGGAATCTCAGAAAGTCCCTTCATCTATTTCAATAGATTGCATTCATAATTTCAAAGCAAATTGCGTGGATAAAACAATCGTCTAAGCAAATTATCTTTTTTTAAAAATGTATGTGTTGCTATATTTTACTGGATTTGGACATGCTTGATTAGAATGTATGATCTGGACATGTTTGATTAGATTGTAGGATCTGGACATGCTTGATTAGAATGTAGGATCTGGACATGCTTGATTAGAATGTAGGATCTGGACATGCTTGATTAGAATGTAGGATCTGGACATGCTTGATTATATTGTATGATCTGGACATGCTGGATTATATTGTAGGATCTGGACATGCTTGATTATATTGTATGATCTGGACATGCTGGATTATATTGTAGGATCTGGACATGCTTGATTATATTGTATGATCTGGACATGCTTGATTAGATTGGAGGATCTGGACATGCTTGATTAGAATGTAGGATCTGGACATACTTGATTATATTGTATGATCTGGACATGCTGGATTAGAATATAGGATCTGGACATCTGTGAATAGGGTGTAGTGTTAGAAAATGTTTGTATGAAGCTTTGAAAAAAAACATTAACTCTAAGAGAAATGAAAGAAAATAAATATTGTGGTATCTCAAATGTAGATAACTAGGTCTTTTGATTTTTTATGTCAATAAGTAGCAAATGATTTTTTTCTGGATGACATTTCATAAATTGGCAAAATATTTTAGCTAAACTTTGAGCTTGTATAGTTAACTTCAGTTTTTACAGTGATTATTTTTTTAAAATGTAACTCTAAAATTTACTGCAACTGACTCACTTTCCTGAACATGATCACTGGAGGAAAGTTGAGCAGGCAAGTCATGAAGTTGAGGCGACCTCTGTGTGGCATACAAATCACAACATCTTTGACATCATCTATAGAATGAAAATAGCAAGTATTTTTCTCAAAACACTATATCTGCATTTTTAATTTTAATTTTATGACAATTAATATAATACAATGCTATATTTATTAAAAAAGAAGATTTAGAGGGTGGCATTACACAGCGAGTCAAAAAGTTACACTTGTAATTATTTGACTCAACTCCAACAGCAGTATTTATATTAATAAACCATTAAAATTAATTAAATGTATCAAAATAATTAAATTAAAAGAAAATTTGATTGATCAACCCTAACCCTAACTCTTAACCAAGTCCTAACCCAAAATGAAACTACTTATTAATTATTAACATACTCACGTTCAGCACATTTCCTAAAAACTTCATCAAAACAAGCCATCATACTCTCACCTCCTTCACCACCATAACGCTTAACATTTGAAAATTTTGTTGCTACAAAGTGATCGAATGCCTGAAATAAAACAGGTAATGTTGATACATAGTTAAAGCACTGCGTCAAATCCATAGTATTTATTGGGTCATTTTTTAATTCTTTTTCATAACTCCAGTACTAATAATTGTTAGATGTAAATAGCAATGACCAACCTCCATGAAAAATGTAATAATTGTTAGATGTAAATAGCAATGACCAATCTCCAGGAAAAATATAATAATTGTCAGATGTAAATAGCAATGACCAACCTCCAGGAAAAATGTAATAATTGTCAGATGTAAATAGCAATGACCAACCTCCAGGAAAAATGTAATAATTGTCAGATGTAAATAGCAATGACCAACCTCCATGAAAAATGTAATAATTGTTAGATGTAAATAGCAATGACCAACCTCCAGGAAAAATGTAATAATTGTCAGATGTAAATAGCAATGACCAACCTCCATGAAAAATGTAATAATTGTTAGATGTAAATAGCAATGACCAACCTCCAGGAAAAATGTAATAATTGTCAGATGTAAATAGCAATGACCAACCTCCAGGAAAAATGTAATAATTGTCAGATGTAAATAGCAATGACCAACCTCCAGGAAAAATGTAATAATTGTTAGATGTAAATAGCAATGACCAATCTCCAGGAAAAATGTAATAATTGTCAGATGTAAATAGCAATGACCAACCTCCATGAAAAATGTAATAATTGTTAGATGTAAATAGCAATGACCAACCTCCAGGAAAAATGTAATAAGATGTTTTAGATGTTAACCCTTACAGCACCAAAGGCGTATCTTTGCAGTGACCTACTTATTTCCCTGTGGCCCAAGTGCATCATTTTTCACCAGACAATTTTTTTTCCCTATGGCCCAAGCGCGTCTATTTGCCACATAGAGGGGTATCTAATATAAACACAAAAACGAGGATATAACCTTTCACCAGTCTCGGGTAGAATGTTTATTCGTTAGGGGAATAGTCGAATAATATTTTGCCTTTTAAATTATGATATCGACCAATTACTCAGTTTTTTGTGCGGATTTGTATTTGTTGTCATCCACAGCAACATCTACAAATATAAGAAACAAGACACTTAAAAACAAATTGTCCCTGTTGTACCAATTTGTGCATAGGGCCAGAGAAGCAACATTTACAAAGTTCCTTAGTCACACATTAGTATTTTTAACACCCTTATCCAGTTCTGAACAGATAATTCTCTACATGTTATTATAAATTGTTGAAAACAAAAAAAATTACAAAATAATTTCCAAACCTATCAAATTTTGGTTATTTCCAAAATAATGTCTATGCCACAGGGAATAATTAGCAAAATAATAGCTGGTACTGAGGCTCTGCATAGCAAAAAGGTGGGTACTAGCAGAGTTAATAGCAACGACCAACCTCCATGAAAAAAAGGTCATAACTTTTTTGATGTTAATAGCAATGACCAACCTCACATCTTAGCAAAAGTTTTGCCAATTCTTTCTTTTTTAAATCTGTAATCTGAGCCTGATCTCTAGTCTCAAACTTTTCTGCAAACCATAGACGTTCCTCTAGCGTCTGAAAGAGAAATAAATAATATATTGTGCATGAATGTCTTAATGATGCTCATTCATAAATAATTTTCTATAATTTATTGATACTACATAACAATACTAAAACAATTTTCAAAAATTATAAAACTTGGGGAACTAATAATAATCAACTTACAGGTAAATGCTGAAACTCTGCTGCAAGAGGGCCACAGTAAAGCTTTTCTAACCTCTGAACTAAGTCAGAGATGGAGATCTTCTCCCTAGCTCCTGATAATAAACCCAAGGTTTTGAGTTCAAGATTTCCCATTTTCTCAACACCAAATAAGCTCAAATCAAGCTCTGGTAAATTACTGAAGTTAAAATAATAATTATTTCATTGTCAATATAAAACTACAATAATCATTAATGGATTGATAAAAATAGTTTTTACTGATGTGAAAAAAAAAAAAAAAGTGGTATCGATGATAACCTAAAAAGCAAAATAATTTATTTAGAAGCAGTTAAATATTTCACTTATAGGTATTGAGATGCATTCTTATGATATTTTTGAATGAACTTGTAACAAAATCAAGCAAAATAATTATTAAAAATTAATCATTTTTTAAGTTCATGCACAATTTCACTACATTAACAATACTGCATTTATAAAAATGTTGACATAATTTTATTTAATTGACTTTATTAATTATAAACAGACCATAATCTTGTGGTGAATGATACTTTACATTTAAGCAAATACTGATTTTTATAAAATACTAAATATTTGAAACCTTTGCTTTTGAAGTCCTAGAGGATCTAATGCTGCCTTTAGATGACCATTTCTTTGGTATGCATCAATAAGCTGAACAACATTTGCATACTTGAGTCGATTCAAAAGTTCTTCAGATGTGTCTACAATAAAATTAAAAATGTATTTATTTAAATGAAATGGAGATTAGTAGCAGTGTAAAAAGTATAATGAACAATTTTTGAGAAGGAGATTAGTACCAGTGTGAAAAGTATAATTAACAAGTTTTATAATTAAATTTTTAAAAACATTTAAGTCTGAGTAACTTTTACACAAATAAGATAAGATGCTAAAATCTGTGATGAATTTAATGTCACTAAATTGCATATTATTTCCTAAAACATGCATAATTGTTATTAATGCATACTATATATGTAATTATTTCTAAGTTTTTAAACTAATAAAGAGGACAAAGTTTGCATGCATTCAAAACATTAATAATGAAATGAAAAAAGATATATATGTTTGGGGACTTTTTGTAAAGATTTTCATGCCGCCGCAGGTTTTCATGTATGGATAATGTCTTCAAAAAGTTGTTCGTTTTACCTTCATCTTATACTTATACTTATAACTTTATTTTTCATTGTATCAGAGGGATTAACCCTGCCCTTGTAATAAATAGGAATAATGACTAATTCTTATCCTGGATTGATATTAATATTAAATATGTTGAATTATTTAACATAAATTAAAAGAACACTTCTGAATACTGCTGTTTTTGTTAAGTATTACACAAACAGATTTGTAATTATGGTTTACTAATCAAAGTAGTAACTAATCGTACTAAGCTGTATTTGTATTAAAAATCGATCTCAGTGAAATTGTGCTGTTTCCAAATTTAGATGGCCTACTGACCCTCAACTTGGTCATTATGAACTAAAATAAATATGATTTGAGCTTCTTGGTGTCCAAAGATGAATTTATTTAACAAAGTAGCGATTGGAATCTTGCTACCAGAAGTGAGAGGTTGGGATTAAAAAAATGTTTAAAATATTATTGTTGGGTTTGTGAGATAAATTTTGGTATCAAATGAAAGATAATTGAATGGACTATATGTTTGTAAACTTAATTCTTCTATTTAACTAAAATAAACTACCACAAATGACATCGGAATAGCATTTAATCAAAATTGAACCAGACATGCATCGCCGCTATTCAGACCCGGGTCCCATTAGACTAAATGCTATACGGATGTGATTTGTGGTTGTTTATTTTAGTTAAACTGAAGTATTAGGTTTACAAACATATAGTCCATTCAATTATCTTTCATTCAATACTAAATTTTATCTTACAAACCCAACAATAATATTTTTATATTTTTTAATAAACCCAACCTCTCACCTCTGATACCGGGTCTGAATAGTCGCAGCCTTTATTTAACCACAAATTTTGAATGTGTGTGATGTGCAAAAATATTTCTTTTCTAAATCCAGTTAAAAACTTTACAAAAGCTTGTAAGGTTGTAAAACTTGTAAATATATAAAAACTATACAAAGTACTAGCAAACAGTACAGGTTGGCATGTTTGCTTTCTGAAACAAAAAGAACATTGTTCAATTGTTGTTTGAACTGAAACTGTAAAACATGGAAAATAAAAAGTTTCATCTATCCTTAAGGCAGGCCCACACCTAGGGGGGAACAACCATGGAACTTGTCAGCAGCCCTAGCTAGATAAGAGCCCGCCCTTTTTCAAGTTTTAAAAATATACGCAAATGTTTGAAACAAGAAAGGGGACCCGAACTCGTGTCAGCTGCCTGGGGCCCAGAATTTCATAAGTGTGGGCCTGCTTGAGGTTTTTCATTTCAAATTTTAACTAATTAAGTCTTGTTTTGAAAATTTTACAAACCTGATAGAGCCTACTATTTATTAGTAGGCAGGCCTATTTAATGATTAATGTTAGCTTTCCCCGAATTAAAAAATAAATATTGGGCATTGGTGCCTTCAAAGTTCAATTTTAAATTGCTAGGTTCTAGTAGGTTCTGTTTCTTTCTTAAACAATTTAAAATGTAATTTTGTTTGAGAGAAAGCCAAAGGAAGGGTACTATTCAAAGACCATGAATACTATGACTATGAGACTATCATTTATCATAATCATTTACTTATGACTATAACTATAGAGTATGACTCATGACTTGACTGAGACTGTTCATATTGTTGACTCCAATGAATTGAATATAACTAAAATATGACAATAAGGAGATCGGCATATGGCAAGTTTTAAATTTAGAACCGCTAAAACATAATAATGCCTGCTGTTGGATTAATTATTAAAATAAAGTAATAGTGAGTTTCAATAGGCCTACACGAATGTGACTGTGATTGTTTAGAAGCAACATTTCCTCGACATCGAGGGTTGTAACCATAGACGCCTGTTTCTGAATGGTAGAGAGATATAAAAGTTCTCAAATAATGGTGCGTGCGCAAAAGTTTCCCATGAGCTCTACACAACGCCATTGCGCGTTTAAAATGACAACATATGTTGTTATGCTTGTTGAAAAATCAAAACAGTTGTAGGACCCGTCTTTTTTTTTATCAATTCATGATGTAGACACTTCCAAGGGCAGCCCACTCCAATGAAACTTAAATTTTTATTTCGCATCTTAGTTATTTTTTTCTAACTGAATTTAAATAGATGCATCACAATTCGCGTATTAAATTCTATTAGTGAAAAGACTGAAGCCATATATATTTTTTTTTTAATGGCTCTAGTGCAGACACCGTTTTTTTAAACAGCTGGGATTACTTTGATGACTAGAAGTTTGTCGCGCCTCCCTTACACTTACAGTTAATCTTACTCTTAGTGGTCGTCCATTGCCATTAGACTTAATTATGTCAACAAAATAAGGGGGAAGGTGTTTGGATATCTTTGACAACTGTTGACAAGGGGGAGGGGGTGAGGGGGCTTAGATCAGTTGACGTCAACAATCATGTTTTCTCTATTAAAATTTTAATCATAAAAATTGACTGTTTATTTATATTATTACATTATTTTAACAAATTTAATGAGTGTAGGCCTCTAAATAAAAATAGTTATATATCTATACTTTTTATTTAATGTGTGTGTCTGTGTAGGCCTACTGCTGATTGCTGGTGAGAAGGTTAGCACACTTTGTTAGTGCAAGAGAGGTAAAAAATTGGCCTCTCTTCGACTGCAGATTCTATTTGTCACAAATGAGTAGAGCGGTATGTTTGCGTTGATGTTGCGGTTATGGAACAGGGGCAAGGTTCAAGAGTCATGTGCGGTCAAGATAAATGGTATTGATAAGAGTAGGAATACGATATTTTAAGAATTAGGGGAAAGTAAAGTAACAATAATAACATCGCTGCTTGAACAGATTTGCAAAATCTGTAACATCTATTTTGCATCACAAGCCATGTTGAAAAAGCAAGTTCAACAGCACCGACAATGCACTCTTGAGCACATGGGCGCCCGCAGGTAGGGGCAAGGGGGGGGGGACACTTAAGGGGGGGGGTATTTATTCGATAACATTTTTTTAGACAAAAAATGTATTAAATTAAAGAGAAAAATAAAGAGAAAGTAACTAAGCTGATGTCCTGTCCGTTCGTTCACCATACAAATACGCTATAGTAAATTAAAACTACATTAAAACATTACTAAAAAAAATTTGCACCCCCCCCCCCTGGAAAGTTTATCGATTTTTTTTGCCCCTTCTAGAAAGTTTTCTGCAGGCGCCCATGCTTGAGCATAAGAAATTAGCACCTGCTTCTTAACAAATACCATCCGATCAATGCGAGCAGCTGTCAGGAAACAGAGGTAGCTTGTGTTAATTATTGCTCACACTGCAAGTGCTTCCATTTTAATTGCTGAATGATGATGATGATGATGATGAGAATGATGTTGACTTGTCTGGTAAATTAGTTCCGCAAGTTGAAAATGATAATTCAGCTACTATGCTCATTGTTACGATAGAGCAACACCTGGCTACTCCCTGGGAAGATGATAGTAACTAGAAACTATGCTACAATTGTCAGCTATACTGACAATAATCATATTTCTACTTCCACAAACAATGATATTTAGTATTTAACAACTTTTTTTTTATATTGATTCTGCATTATGAATTTATTTATATTATAATTGTATATGTGGGGGGTATACAAACGTTGTCATAATTACTAAGGGGATGAGGGTCACTAAAAGTTTGACAGTTGTTGACAGGGTGTGGGGCAAAACTTGGTTTAAAATTGTCGACTTAATTAATGGACGGCCCCTTACTAAAATGTACATAAATACAGGTCGCAGCCAACATACAGTTTGACTTAAAGTATACAGAGAGTAAAAACGAAAGATAGTACACAGAAACATTAAACAGTGATTATTTCGGAATGGGAAAAAACGTATTTTTAAATATTGCAAGACATATAAAAATATATATTAGCAAAATAGATAATGACTGGCTGTTCAATAATTATATCTAGGGAATTATTTAACAATATTTCTGAACAACAAGGAAAAATTGCAATTAAATAAAAACTTCCCTTTCATATGCTATTGTCACCATGTTATTTTATGCACGTCATGACTTGAACTAGCCACATTTTTAGGGTCTGTTTAGCCGGGTTTAAGAGAGAGGATTGGTTTTTGTGTCCTGGTTCAGCTGCAGCTAGTACCAATGGTCTACTACATACCTGAAACTATTTCCTGGTTCAGCTACTACTACTACTATTAGACTATTACATGCTTTAACCTATTTCCAGTAGAACTTATCCAACAGCATCTGATGCTGACACACTGAATACACTTAAAACTTAAAGGTAGGCCTATATTTATGAATGGCATTAACAAGGTGACGATGTCAGTGCATCTGTCTCATTGGTAGAGCGTTCAAATGTGTCGAAAAAAATAAGGGGTGGGGGGGGGGGGGGGGGGTGCCCTTTTTTTTTTTGGAAATGTGCCCCCTTTTTTTTATGTAAAATGGCCACTTTTTTTTTTGGGTGAGTTCCACCTTTATTTTTAGGCAAATAGCCACCTTTATTTTTAGGCAAATAGCCACCTTTATTTTTAGGCAAATAGCCACCTTTATTTTTAGGCAAATAGCCACCTTTATTTTTAGGCAAATAGCCACCTTTATTTTTAGGCAAATAGCAAGGTGGAATGGAAAACTCCTCAGCCCTTCAAAACAGCCATTCTTGAGAAGTGGGAATATCTTGTGTAAAAAAAGAACACACTTAAGCCAGCAACTACCTTTGCACTTTAATAATCAGCTGTCTCTTAAATAAGTGCAGATTCTTTTCTGTCACATTGGTATGAATCAAATCATAGACAAAGGTTTTTTACTGGCACACTTGTATGGTTCAACTAATACACAAATATTCTTTTTTAAAGTTTTTTAGAAAAAAAATGTGAATATGTGATTCTATTTGACACTGCCAACAGGAAAAAGTTAAATATTCTAAAAGCATTTTGTGAGAAAATATTTCCAGCACCAGTCAACTCATTCTTGAATATTCTGATCATTTCCAGCACCAGTCAGCTCATTCTGGAATATTCTGATCATTTCCAGCACCAGTCAGCTCATTCTGGAATATTCTGATCATTTCCAGCACCAGTCAGCTCATTCTGGAATATTCTGATCATTTCCAGCACCAGTCAGCTCATTCTGGGATATTCTGATTATTACTGTTTTCCAATTAGTTACAACACAAACAAGAAGAAAGAAATTAATTTCAATGTAAATAATTTAATTTTTGCTTTCTTCACAATTTTTTATTACATTTTTATATTCATATCACTAACTAATGCAAATTATTTTGATTGAGTTTTTCTTCACTAGTCTGAAATTTAAGAAATTCTGTCAGACTCTAATCACAAAATATGAATATAAAAGAAGTGGTTTTACATTTCTTGTTAACAAAATAAGATACATATCATTATAACCCTCATTAATAATTCATTAAAATTTAATAATCATTTGTATCTCACAAAGGTTAATGTTTTGTTAGATATCTCCTTTTCACTAGTAAAATTTGGCATCCATGTTCTACCATATGACAGCCTTAAATTTGGAGTTAACTATAATGAAATGAGGAATATGTAAATATTTTTATTTTGTGAAATAATTAAGTCATTCCTCATTTAACACCCTAAAAGTAAAAGAAAGTATGTGTCAATGGATAGATATTTGAAACATACAGATTTGCACAAATAAATTGGGACAAAAAACTAGTTAAAATTTTGTTAGGATATTACTGGTACTTTGGCCAAAGTAAAAATTCATTAAAATTTGGCAACCAATCAATAGTTATAAAATAATGAATACAAAGTTTCAATTGGTGCTCTAATTAAATCTGGATTTTTTGGTATAGGTTGATCTTTAGTCTTCAAGCTAGTTCAAGTTCAACACATTCAGTCTTTATATAATCTCACAGCCATGTTTAAGTTGGATTATTCTAAAACAACATTTTCTAAATTATTGCATTACATTTTATTAACCGTTTCTTCTATGTTTTAAACAACATATTTTTTTTTTTGCGCATTTTATTCAAAAGCTTCTAAGCAAGTATTTTTGTAACAACTTTGCCACAGTTTAGACTTGCTGAGTTTCTCGAGACGCTTTTAAAATATTTTCCAACCTTTTTATCATGTCAATTAAATTGATATAATCATAGACCCTCTCCAAAACTAACTTGCGCTTTTACAAACTACTTGTACCCATGAATTAATAAATCAATCTAGATATTTAGTTTAAAAGTTTTTTGTTGAATAAAATCAATGCTGTTTAACAGATCATTATCAATAATAAATTAGGACTGACAGTTTGAACAATAACAACCATTATAAGATAAGCAAAGTAAAAAGACAATGCAACATTAATTCTAATTTAAAAAGCAATATTGACTAGAGCTCAGCAAGCAACTTTATAAGAGTAAGTATTTTGGTACAGTTCTTCTGAAGCTCCTAGTTTTAAATGACAAATTTTTGACATGAAGTTACAGCAAGGAAAAGACTTATTGCACCAGGCTGGGTTTCAAATCTCAAACTTCATGTGTCAGCATATTATAAGATATGAAACCAGACGAATAAACAGTGAGTAAAATGCAAAAGCAGACAAGTCAAAAGCTGTCATAGAAAAAATTACTATTTTAAAAAAGGTGTTTGAAAAATATTTCTTCTATTTTGCCTCAGGTTAATTTGTCGTAAAATATTTTAGCAAGATTCTATCAGCGATACATATTTATTTATAATACAAATCATAAAAATGTAAAACGTAAATCAATCCAGTGTGAAAACATGTTTAGATATTCTTAATTGACTTTTTCATACAGGTTGCCCACTCTATGGCCGAAAGGCCTGAATTCAAGTCCAAGCAACAATAAATAAATAAAGAATCAGTTTCACCAATGCCGCTCCTGTAAGCTAAGTCAGAAAAGAAATAAGAACTCGGACAGCAAGAAAAGAAGTTAAATTCAAAATTGACCAAAATGTTTATTTGTAGTTGAGCAGAAGAGTTTCTAGGAATTGAGCGTTGCCGAATTACCATGAGCAGTATTTGATTAATGTAATATTATAAAACACAACATCAGGGCACTCAACTCAGTATTCCTGTCTTACCGGTCAAGTTCCAGGCAAACCACTTTAATTCTCTCTTACATGCATTGTTGCATAGAATTATATGTAAGTATCACATCCAAAATGAGATGTGGATAATTTTAAAAAAAAATAGCTTGAGAAGTAGGAAGAAATTCTGAGGATATTATATGAATGACTGTTACAACAGTTGCATATCTGGAGCAGAGCCCATGCTTTAGTTTCTCATAAAACATTATTTCAAGTAGAAATTACAATTAATATGTCATTTGTATACCCGGTACCAAAAAGTCTGTACTAATAGAAATTAATTATGACTCCCCAGTTGTAATGACACATCTATTTAAATCCACACCATGTAGTGACTGACAAAATTAACATTTCACTTGAGAAAAAGGTTTTCTAAAGTACTGTGTCCCTTTCTACTGCAATTTTCACAACTGCTGATATGCCAGTACATTAATTATGTTGGTAAGTTGATTTTTAAAATTGAATGATTATGTATTTACAAAAATCCTGGTTGGCCACCGTTGTCCTCCTAATTACCATTTTTAAAAATATCATTATTATCAGGGGTGGTCCCTAAAATGTGGGTAAAATAATGGGGTAGACTGGACTGTTAAGAAATGTAAGGCAACTATTCTTAGGGGAGGAAGCAACCCTGAGTCTGAGTAAAGAACACTGGACAGAGAACAGAGGGCAAACAACAGGCTTGCTGAAGTTGGAAGTACAGGGCCATCTGGCAAGAGGCTATAACCTTACCATTTAAGTTATGGTCTATAATCTGACCAGTTAAGTTAGGTGGCTGTATCAGAATAAATCCAGAATTACCAAAAACGATGAAAATAAAGCCAGGTTTAGTAAGAAAGCTTTGTAAAAATCCTGACAGCTTCGTCCTATGTTCATTTTCATTTCATAAAATATTTTAAATACCTTGGACTTGACAAAGGATAATTGGAATAAATTCTTTAAAAAATTTGGCCAAGAAATGCTAAAACATGGCCAACGATCTAAAATAAACAGCTTCATTTTTTGTTAAATGTGATTTTTCAGCATATCTTTTTAAACAAGAAAAAAAATAATTAGACATTAACTAATTCATTTTTACTAAATTTAGTATAGAGCAAAAACTATTGTTGAAGTTATTATTTTTCATCAAACGAGAATTGTTTCTGATATGTGCTTTTTCCTTATTACATTTTATGAAAGGTTTAATTCATTAAATTCTGATTCAAAGTGCGAATAGAACGAAGAGCCTTCTTTGCGGCAGCACTTTTGGCAATCCTATAGTTTCGTCCTACTCCGCTGAAGACACCTTTTCCTACAACATTGACGGTAACTCTGACTTTACCATTCATTGTCCTCTCTGGGCGCCTGAAACAAGCCATCAAATACACATCCATTACTTGTCTAAACTAGTGCCACCATACAAAGGCAAATAATTATATTCTAAGACACAGATTAAGGCCAAATAACCAGACCTTATAACAAATAATGTATAACTAAAAGTGACTCGTGCTGTGCAAAGCTAATTTTACGATCTATTAGTTTTTTTAAACATAATTTCTTAAGCAAACTTATAAGGTTATGAGAGAAGTTTAAATCACTAAAACTTTCAGTTAGGAATCAACTCACTCAAATTTTGCTGTCTCTGGTTCAGTTTCCAACAGTTCTCTCACTGGTGACTTGGGAATGCTCTTAAGATATTTATCTATGGAACAAAAATGAAGATCCAACAGTTAGAACAGTTTAAAATGAAGATCCAACAGAACAGATCAAATTGAAGATCCAACAGTGTAAGAACAGACTTCATTAAACTTACGAGCTCCACAAATTTAAAAATAATACTATTTTAATTTTATAAAGATAGAGGGAAGTATGTCATGTTAAAACAATTCATCAATTTTTATGTTTTTTGGTACCATACTTTACTATATAAAAAGTGCTGCAGAATCTGTTTGTTTAGACCAATTTAAGTATGAAGTTAAATTAGTGTTTGATTGACATCGGTCTCACCTATATGTGGTTTCATCATCCTATAATAAACTCTCCATACTGTGTCCAGTGACATTCCACTGTCTAAGTAAATAGCACCAGCAACGGATTCAAATATGTCTCCCAGGGCTTTGGGAATTTCCATCTCTACCTCCTCCTCCTCTTCGTCATCCTCCTCTGTGTTCTCTTCAGGTTCATTTTCTTCTAACGACAGCTCTCTAAACTGTTGGTAAAAATATTTATTTTTTACTAGGTATAATAAGAATAAAGAAATTTTTTAAAGAATTAAAGCAACAAATAGTGAACAAAACTGCTTTGCTAAGAAAAAAGGCTTCAGAAAGTTCTCCGTGTTTTAACAATCTCTTAGTTGTTTAAAAAAAAAAATACTTGCTTTTTAGTTTTTAAAAAATATGAAACAAGTAATTTTTTAAATAGGAAATATTTTTAAGGATTTTTTTATAATAAAAAAATAAAAATAAATAAATCCAAACCGCTTAACAGAATAATATTGTCATACATGACACATATTCATAAACAAGCATCTTATTTGGCAACTGCGGCTAATGTATGGATATTACATTACATAGTCATTAACAATCATCTTGTTTGGCAACTACGGCTAACATATGTATATTACATTACATAGTCATTAACAATCATCTTGTTTGGCAACTATGGCTAATGCATGGATATTACATTACATAGTCATTAACAATCATCTTGTTTGGCAACTACGGCTAACATATGTATATTACATTACATAGTCATTAACAATCATCTTGTTTGGCAACTACGGATAATGTATGTATATTACATCTAGTGTTGCTCACTTCTTCATCAATATCAATATCATCCTCTTTCTTTTCCTTCTGACGTTTGACAAACTTGTCAATGACTTGGAACAGGGAGGGAGAAATGGCTTTGAAATATTTGTGGAAGCCCCACTTTACAGCCAGAGCAGCAAAGATGTTATTGTTGACCAGAGCGGACCTTAGGTCGGTCAAGATGCCAGGAGAGTACTTCTGAGAGTCCTCATACAGGTGTCTTGTAATGACATAGTCCAGAATGGCATCGCCCAGAAACTCAACCCTGTAATTACACACCGGTTCAATGTATTGCAGGATGATATCAATATGTAATGGATATAAATATGAAATGAAGATAAACTATTAAAAGGCGTCTAATCAAAATATAGACAAGAATCCACTTCCGTTATTTAACCATGAGAACTTAACACTAAGAGCAAAACTCATAATTTTACAATGTGTGATGAGTAGCATAATTTGTTATAGGGTATTGTATGTAATAGTTGTTATGGGTTATTGTTTGTAATAGTTGTTATGGGTTATTGTATGTAACAGTACATGGGAAAATCCCCTCCCAAAAGCAGTCTTTAAAATGTTTGTGTGCAGCTAAATTTCTATTGTGTACTGGTTAATCATCTTGTGAGTGAACATTTATGAGTTCAAGTTAGAGAGATATATGAGTAAACATTAGAGAGATACATGAGTACAAATTAGAGAGATATATGAGTACAAATTAGAGAGATATATGAGTACAAATTAGAGAGATATATAAGTAAACCGAGAGACATACAAGTAAACATTAAAGAGATATATAAGTAAACCGAGAGACATACAAGTAAACTTTAGAGAGATATATTTATTTATTTATTTATTTAGGCATTTTTATATAGCGCTTATCATAAAGCTCTAAGCGCTTTACAATTATTAAAACATGTAAACTAAGTAAATTCAAATGAGACACTAGGATAGTAACTACTATTTTATAGAAACAATGAAAATGACTATAAAACGAGGACACTTTGACACTTCAGGATCAACCCGAAACAGAAAATGAGGAAAAATATATGAGTACAAATTAGAGAGACATATAAGTAAACCGAGAGACATACAAGTAAACTTTAGAGAGATATACGAGTACAAATTAGAGAGATATATAAGTAAACCAAGAGACATACAAGTAAACTTTAGAGAGATATATGAGTAAACATTAGAAAAATATTTGATGACAAAATGAGTACACCTTAGAGAGTTGATCAGCCCTTGTGACAGTTATGGGGTTAATCACAGTTAACTGACAAACTACTTAATTACCTCTGGTAGCAGTCTGTAATGGTATTGTAATGGTAAGAAGCATGAGTGAATGCTTGCAGAAGATATGACCTATCTCTAAACTTGTAGCAGATTTTTTCTTCCAAAGAATCAAAGCCTTGCAGGAGATGGTTCAGTTTGGCCACATTGGCTGGAGTATTAGAGAACATGGGTGATGGCGGACAACGAAGTTCATCAAATTCTTGTTCAGATAGCTGAAAATTATAGAATTTCAATGAAAACTTGTTTTAAAATTTACAATAAAAAATAAAACTGATGGTTCTTTGAATACAAAGCCTCTGAGATTATCTCAATTATATTTGGTGAAAAATTGGTTTTATCAATACAAAGCATCTGAGATTATCTCAATGATATTTGGTGAAAAATTGGTTTTATCAATACAAAGCATCTGAGATTATCTCAATTATATTTGGTGAAAAATTGGTTTTATCAATACAAAGCATCTGAGATTATCTCAATTATATTTGCTGAAAAATTGGGTTTATCAATACAAAGCATCTGAGATTATCTCAATGATATTTGGTGACAGAGTATTTCATTCTTTTGAAAAAAACTATTATTGAAGTCTAACAATGTATTTTTCATCAATCGAGAATTGTTTCTGACATGTGATAGTTTTTTTAAAATTTTAACTTAGTGCAAGCCAAGAGTTGAACAGTTTTATATTACAAAAGCATTATAAATTACTAATTTTTGTTTTAAAAGATGGCAAAATGATTTTTATACAATAAAATATCACAATTGATAAGTGACACTGTAGTTAAAATTACCTTTCCCACAGAACTTTTCTCATGCTCCTCTATCTTACTGACATCCAAGATTAACTTCTTTTTCTTTGGCAATACTCTAAGACCAAGCCAGGACATGAATATCAAAGCCGCCTTCCGGCCGCATGTTGTTAAGTAGCAGCCGATCAAAGCCTCCACGCAGTCTGCAACGCTCTTGTCAGGTAGACCGTGGTGACACTGTAGGCTGTAGGGAGTCATATCGTTGTTTGGTTCCTGAACTTCCTCTTGTTGGTCAGCTTCCTGGCTCTGTTGAATCCACTCTAGTTCCTTGTTGAACAGTATAGCCTCATCGCGCTTTGCTGAAAGAAAATACTTCTGTCATAAATATGTCTACAGGATTCATTGAGAGTTAATGTATACACCAGCATAAATGCTGTGGATCATGCCTTAGTACAAGCATACTTACTAATTTCATCTTTTAAACAAAAGTTAAAAATGTTCGTCCAACAAACCTGCATCAGCAGTCTCATCTAGGTAGAAGTTGCGCAAAGAGTTGTTGATCTTGGATCCTGGCGTGACAATAACAACTTTCGGCACGGGTCCTCGCCTCCTTTCATCATTGATGACATATCCAGGGGGGAGCCAGTTCTCATAAGGTTCAAACTTAGTGGAGACCATGCATTCTGCAAGACCTTTCCGACGTCCCAGTCTATAAAGATTGTAATTACTAACCTGTAACAGTAAAGCAGAAATATCTTCACATAATTACTATTTTTCACCGACGGTCATTTTTGTTTTCAATTACTTACATTTTTCCCAAATTTATACACTACCCCTTTCTTCAATAAAACTAAGATCAAATAAACAACAAGCAGAAACAATAACAATAACACAATTTTTTCTATACTTTGAAGGCCCCCATCAACTACTGCAAATTAGTGCAAATATGGCAATGTTTCAACCATAAGTATGCAAATATATAATGAAAATGTTACACACTGAACATGTCCATTTGAAAGTTCTGATGAATTAGATTGCAAAACATCTAAGCCATTAACGATGACCTATAGTATTCAAAGCTTCTTGAAATGGATGGCATGACTTTAATACTAATTTAATTATGCTTTTGATTTGTTAATGGGAAAACATCTGATGTTTGTTTCAATGGATAGACAAAAATGTACCTGTTTACTCCGCAGGTAGCTGAGTTTGCCTTCGTGGATACCAGGATAACTACAGTACAGGTAGACTGTGATGGCATACTTCAGGAATGAGTCCCCAATAGTCTCAAGTCTTTCTAAGCTGAAGAAATCATTGGCGTTGGACATGGTGAGGGCTTGCATTATGAGGCAAGGACTGGGGCCAACAAAGGTCTGCGGATCCCTGTCTTCGTCCAAGCTAATTGAAGTCAAGCTGCCGGTTGTCACACATGAGAATGTAGGCTGACAGAGGGAATGGTTCGTTTCTGTCATCTCATTGTAGCTGCTGTGATCAAGACTTGTGATTTTCTCTCTATGTGAGTCTGCTGCCTGATGTTTATCATAAATCCTCTTTTCACTGGACTTCCAAACCCCAATTTCTAATTCTGTGTTTCTCTGTTGAGTCTCAAGTGGAGACTTGACCCTTGTTAGGTCAAAGGTTAATCTGTTCTCTGTGTTTTCATTAGGTAATTCTTTTTTACTATCAGGTGGATTACATTCTTTTTTACTATCAGTAGGACTAGATTCTTTTTTATTATCAGGTGGACTAGGTTCTTTGGCTTCTTTACATTTCACGCCCGGTTCATCTGTGTTAAAAGAAAACTTGATGACATGGATGTCTTCAGCAGCTGCTGTAGCATTATAATTATCTGTGGTAACATTTGCAGAGCCCGTTTCATCTTTATCAACAGAGATCTTATCAAAACCTTTGTCAACAGAGATCTTTTCAAAACCTTTGTCAACAGAGATCTTATCAAAACCTTTGTGAACAGGTTTTCTTTGCTCATGGAGTGTGAACTGCTGACAGTTGAGGCGTTCACTATTCCCAGTTTGTTGAACGTCAGGCCAATCGACGGTGGTAGTTTGTTGACCCTTAGGCCATTCACTGTTTGCAGGAGCCGATAATCTAACTGTTGTTTTTTTGTGTTGATTATCTTTTCTTGTGTTTGCACCAGATCTCGTGGAATCTTCAAAAGAATGGAATGTATCTGGAGTATCTGCCTGAGGCACTATGAGATCTATGTCCAGGTCACTTAATTCTTGGCTTAAAGAATTCATGATGATAGCTGGACCGTCCGAAGATAATTGACATTTAGCTTTTGCATGCCCTTTAGACTCGGTTTTGTCTTGGTTACAGAATTCATTTATTGTGCGTTGCGCTACGCTGTATTTGATATCTTGCTTTACGTGACCATTGATATGGGACTTAGCTTTTCCAGACGTAATTTTAGCACTGTTGCTGCTGCTCTCGGCATTGTTGTGAGAAACATTGTTATATATTGCATGAATATGTTTTTGATCAGCAGAGATAATTTGAGCATCTGAATGATGAACACATGGATGGTTAATACAAGAACAATGATTGGGATGACTGTGATCGATTGCTGGACTTGTTTCTGTTGCAAGTAAGGCAGGGCTGGCATCATTAAGGCCCTTATTCAGTTCACAACCATTAATATCAGTAGTTATAAATAAATCAGCTTGGCAATTTGCACGGTTGCTTGCAGCATCAGAATTGAAATTTGTGAGTACCCTTGGTGATAAATAACAGGCTTTGTTAATAGTGCTTGCATTCGTAACTTCTGATGCTGAAACAAACAAGGGGGGATAATCACTTGAATGACCTTTTTCACCAAAAGTAGTTGAGGTGATGGGCATGCTCCAAGTGGATGTTGCAGCTGATGGCGATTCCAAAGGTGCAGATGATGTCAATAATGTAGATGAGGATGTTGTGGAACAAGGCAGGCTCAATGCTACAGATGTCTTGTCACCATGAATAGCTTGACGGGGCAAAGTCTCAGCAGCAAGTGGCTCAGAATCTGTAGAATCGAAAGGCTTGTCAGGTTCACATGAAGAGACCACCCCAATGGAGGGTGGCGCCATGATGGAAATAGTAGCACCAACTGTTGCATTGTCTGGTGATACTTTGGCAGGAGCTGACGTACAAGAGAAATTTATCACAGTTGAGGTAGTTGTGCTGCCATTGCTGTCCTGCTGCGGTACAGCAGATGATGTAGATGGAAGCTCAACGGCCTCAGTATTAGAAATAATATTGCATTGGTTCGTGCCGGGGAATGAGCTACCTAGAGGTGTAACATTGTATAATATATTATTATGATCTAAGCACCATGATTGAGTCAGGTTAACATTATTGTCATGGCCACACAACTCTTGGAATTTTTTGGAAGGGTTGACAGAGCCGTGCTCCAAATGTTCTGAAGACTTAATAAGAATTTTGTGACTGGGAGTTATATCAATGTTATTGTCAGAACTGGATGAAGCGATGCCAGAATCACTGTCTGAAGAAGTTGATGATTCATCCTTTGCTTTATCTGTGTCATTTACCAAAGATTCCTTTATCATCCGATTATTAGAGGAATCCTTTTCCATGCAGCACAAAACGGGGTCCGGGGATCTTTCAGCACTTTCCTCTTTGATGTTGGAAGAAATCTTTTTATTGCAGTTCACCTCAGCATCCATTAATTTTTCTGGACTGGTATCAAATCCAAAATCGAGTTTAGAAAATCTAAATCCTGGCGGGAGCTCTTCAACGCCAATTCCCGTTTCCCTTGAAATCTTCCGCCTCAGCTCGTCAGCAAGTAAGAGATAATTAGCACGATACAAAATGGCAGGCAGACAAACGGTTTTACGCCACAAAGATGCAGGGAAAACATGGACATCACAAAGTTCTGGAACTAGAATCTGCTTCTGTTGCAAATTTTCCCGCCTTGCTCTCTTGGTTTCTGCACTGCTCGTAGGAAGGGCCACTCCTTTCTGATTCATGTACCTGTTCAAAATTAATGAAACGTTTGCATGGTGATTAATATTTAAACATTATTAGAATTATAAACAATGAAATAATTTTTAAGTTTCAATTCTGGACAATTTCAAGTTTTCATTAAAAGATTTTATAATTTCTTATTTTAAATGACACACGGCTTTGCTGGATATCTTGCCTTCAATGGCTGGATATCTTTGCCTTCGATGGCTGGATATCTTTGCCTTTAATGGCTTAATATCTTTGCCCTAGATGGCTGGATATCTTTGCCTTCAATGGCTGGATATCTTAGCCTTTGATGGCTGGATATCTTAGCCTTTGATGGCTACATATCTTTGCCTTCAATGGCTGGATATATCTGCCTTTGATGGCTGGATATCTTAGCCTTTGATGGCTACATAACTTGCCTTCAATGGCTGGATATCTCTGCCTTTGATGGCTGGATATCTTTGCCTTTGATGGCTGGATATCTTTGCCCACGATGGCTGGATATCTTAGCCTTCGATGGCTGGGTATCTTTGCCTTCGATGGCTAGATATCTTTGCCTTTAATGGCTTAATATCTTTGCCCTAGATGGCTGGATATCTTTGCCTTCAATGGCTGGATATCTTAGCCTTTGATGGCTGGATATCTTAGCCTTTGATGGCTACATATCTTTGCCTTCAATGGCTGGATATCTCTGCCTTTGATGGCTGGATATCTTTGCCCACGATGGCTGGATATCTTAGCCTTCGATGGCTGGGTATCTTTGCCTTCATTAGCTGGATATTTTCAAAGATAATGTTAAAGATGACCAGGAAGGAATGTATTTAAACCTCGGTGTGAGCAAGTTAAGTCTAGCAGAAGTGTGATCAACGTCCAGCAAGGGCTGTTCCGTGTTTGTAATCATCAAGCCATACTTTGTGGTATAGTAATCCTGCAGAAAATTACAGAAAAAAACATTTTAAAAGTTTAGAGCTGTGTGAACATATTTTTTTCCTCATTTGAAAAGTCATAATTTATGAAAGGTATAATTTATGAATGATGAAAGAATAACATGCCAACAATATGAAGTAGCACAATTTAAGTAACAATAGAGTATCAGTCATTATATGACAGCCAGATTACATCATTCACATTTATTTCAATTCAGTATTACATAGTAATAAAATATATGTACAGGAGAAATTTATGGAGCCATGAGAAAATTATAACATAAGATTTTTTTTCTTTCATTTGAATTTTTTGCACAATTGACAGAACAGAGAAGATTATACCATTGAAAACAATTTAAAAAACTGATAATTTGACCTACTTGGAATGTTTTATAGAGTTCAGGTGAAGGGAATGGACTAAGAGGATTTAGATCATGGCGGATCTCCGCTACATAGAAATGTTGGGGTTGATCAATGTTACGATACGAAGGCATGACCACAGCATCCTGAAAGTCATCCAGGCAGAACTGAAAGGACTCATCTCCACTTTTCTTGCTGAAACCTGCCCGTTTCTCTACTTTGATGAAGTCAATGACTTTGTCCACAAAACTCCATTCAATAGTTAGCTCCTCACAACCTTTTCCTGAGATGAAAGTTGAAAATAAATGAATATCTGGTCAAAGCAAATAAGGACAAGTATTATTGAATATATTAAATTCACATAAAAAAACATAACAAATTCAATGAGTCAAAGATATTAAGTTGTCTTGGCTGAGTTTTATTAAACATAGGGCTGACTTGGGACTTTAACAACTTAAATAAAAATGTCAAGAATCTGAATGAAATCAGGTTAATTAATTCTGTTTAGGATATATACATCTTATTTAATTATTAATGTAATTTGAATCAATAAGTTAATTTCATTCTTTCATTTGGCCACTTAATACTGCTTACAGTTTACAAAAGACAACATAAATCCATTTAAAAACTATTTTTAATCTCGTACCATTCAAAGGCACAATAATGTATCCACAGTCTGCATTGACACAATCAAACTCCATCGGGTCTTTTTCTAAATGCAGAACACCGGAGAACACAAAATGGTGGAAATTTAAAAGCCGATTAATCTCATCCTCGGAACAGATCAGATCGGTCTGCTGTAGGTCTATGGATGCAGTAACCTCCCCTGATCTTGTATATACAGGGAAGTAAGGCATCTGTTGGAAAATTTTTAAACCTTTGAGATCAAACAGCAAAATAATCAAAAATGCATTTGTCAACTTAATCCCTTAAAATACCTGTTATCTAATGATTTTGAACCTTCTTCACCACATCGAATTACCTATAATCTATTTCATTAACACCAGCAGCTCTATAATCTATCTCCTTAGCACCCACAGCGCTATAATCTATCTCCCTAGCACCCACAGCTCTATAATCTATCTCACTAGCACCCACAGCTCTATAATCTATCTCACTAGCACCCACAGCTCTATAATCTATCTCACTAGCACCCACAGCTCTATAATCTATCTCCCTAGCACCCACAGCTCTATAATCTATCTCACTAGCACCCACAGCTCTATAATCTATCTCCCTAGCACCCACAGCTCTATAATCTATCTCACTAGCACCCACAGCTCTATAATCTATCTCACTAGCACCCACAGCGCTATAATCTATCTCACTAGCACCCACAGCTCTATAATCTATCTCACTAGCACCCACAGCGCTATAATATATCTCACTAGCACCCACAGCTCTATAATCTATCTCACTAGCACCCACAGCTCTATAATCTATATCACAAACACCCACAGCTCTATAATCATAAGGAGAACAAGGTACTAACTAGAGGAATTTTCTTGGACAAAAGGATGCCAAGAGTCTGTACAGTATCCTCTGGGGCATAGATGACACGACCCCTGGTGTTTTGTTCATCAGTGATTGGTCCAGTCAGCTTTAAATTGATCAAGTATAGGAAGCAAGGTTGCCCGGGTTTGGGGCGACACTGAAGTAATGCATCCGTTGTCTGTTTGATGTAAACCCAATTACAAGGCATGAAATAGTTTTATTTAAAAAAATTTAATATAGCCTAAAGATAAAAATAAATTTAAAAAAAAATTCCATTCCAAAAAATCTAAAATTATTGCAAAAATTACTGTAAAGCAATTCTCAAGTTTTGGAACATACACACTTATTACCAAAATATCATTTTTTTAAATATAACAAAAAAAAAAATGAACCTATCAGAATCATTGTCTTATCCATCCATCCCTGGCGTGCTACAGCCCATGTAGAACTTTGGCCTGCCTCACCACATCCTTCCACTCAGAACTATCTAATGCCTTTCTTTTCCATGCTTGAATTCCAAGCTGCTGTAGATCTTTTACCACATCATCCATCATTCTAAGCCTAGGTCTACCTTTGAGCCATTTTTCTCTGGGGTTTTGATGGTGCACCCTCTTCACTCCTCTATAATTAGACATTATTTCTACATGTCCCACCCAGCGTAGCCTACCCTTTTTTTTATTTCTGCTACTATGGATCCTGATATGGTCTGTACAATTTGTGGTTATTTTGTATTCTCCATCCATATTCATCCTTTGATGGTTCGTAAATTTTAAGGAAAACTTTGAACTGCCAATAGGTTTTCTGTCGTTTTTGCTAAATGCAAGTTTCACTTGCATATGTTACAACTGGTCTGCTAACAGTTTGATGTATAGTTTCCTTTTTTTGTAATGTTTTAACTTTTGAGTATTTTGTGACCACTGAAGTATGGCCCTGTTTCCAACCAATATACTTATCGAGTAAGTAAAATAATGAATTAAAAAACCTACCTTCTTAATGTAATACTGCTTTCTCTTGGTGGTCCCAGGCCGCGCTTGGCCAGCCAAATCCTCCTCATTCACCCACTCTTCTTCCTCTTCGTATAAGAACATCTCTTTACCCACAGGAACCAAATTTTCATCCAGCTCACCTGAGAACAGAAAATATCAATTTGTCAAAAAATGTTGTCTATGTCATTATTGGTTTAGGGGTTCAACTAACTCAATAAATATGTCAAAGTAAAGTTTCCATGTGTTTGGTGGAGGGTTTCAAGTAACTCAATAAATATGTCAAAGTTAAGTGTCCATGTGTTTGGTGGAGGGGTTCAAGTAACTCAATAAATATGACAAAGTAAAGTGTCAATGTGTTTGGTGGAGGGTTTCAACTAACTCAATAAATATGTCAAAGTAAAGTGTCCATGTGTTTGGTGGTGGGGTTCAACTAACTCAATAAATATGACAAAGTAAAGTGTCCATGTGTTTGGTGGTGGGGTTCAACTAACTCAATAAATATGTCAAAGTAAAGTGTCCATGTGTTTGGTGGTGGGGTTCAACTAACTCAATAAATATGTCAAAGTAAAGTGTCCATGTGTTTGGTGGTGGGGTTCAACTAACTCAATAAATATGTCAAAGTAAAGTGTCCATGTGTTTGGTGGAGGGGTTCAACTAACTCAATAAATATGTCAAAGTAAAGTGTCCATGTGTTTGGTGGAGGGGTTCAACTAACTCAATAAATATGTCAAAGTAAAGTATCCATGTGTTTGGTGGAGGGGTTCAACTAACTCAATAAATATGTCAAAGTAAAGTGTCCATGTGTTTGGTGGAGGGGTTCAACTAACTCAATAAATATGTCAAAGTAAAGTATCCATGTGTTTGGTGGAGGGGTTCAACTAACTCAATAAATATGTCAAAGTAAAGTGTCCATGTGTTTGGTGGAGGGGTTCAACTAACTCAATAAATATGTCAAAGTAAAGTATCCATGTGTTTGGTGGAGGGGTTCAACTAACTCAATTAATATGACAAAGAAAAGTGTCCATGTGTTTGGTGGTGGGGTTCAACTAACTCAATAAATTTGTCAAAGCTAAGCAAAATGTGTATGTTTGGTGGAGGGGTCAACTAACTCAATAAATATGTCAAAGCCAAGCAAAATGTGTATGTTTGGTGGAGGGGTTCAACTCAAAAAAATATGTCAAAGCAACTATGTTTAAAAAATTAACAAAACACTAAGAATGGGATATGTGACAGATTGAATAAGAGTACAAGACAATCAAAAGAAAATTTCGTTTAAAAGTCTTCATCTCCAAAAACAACAAACAGAAATCAAAACATAATCATATTTTACCTTTTTTATGTAAGATTTCACACATCTTTAGGGCTACTGCCATCTTGGCAAGCTTTTTGGTTCTCATTGCAGGTCCCTGAGGAAATAAGATGAAGTAAGAAACTTGGCATTATGTGCTACTTGCAAATTTAGAATCTTGAATTATATTATCATTAAATAAAAGAATTTGATTTTCTTTTGGGTTCCACAGATGCATCGAGAGAGAATAGTTTATCCTCCTAAAGAAATATCCCAGCGCTTGTGACTTTGTCCTGCAAAGTCTACACAATTGTGACAGATGACAAAAAAAATTTTTGAGAATTGATTACCTTCAGCTCCTCTTTGACAGGAGAATTGATTGGCAGACGCAGGTTAGCGATGTAAGAGGGGGCATAGCCGTCCAGTTTTTCTATACGACACTGAGGGGTCAAGTGAGTAAATGCATCGCTGGGAAGTTTTGCACAATATCTGGAAAAACATTTTTTTTTAAAACAATAAAGCCAATATGTAATGGCAACGGCTCCTGCGTAAGTGGACTAATCCTAAAAGTTGTCTGTTAATTAATTAAGAGTGGTGCTTAGAACCTGTTATTTCTAAACACTAGGGGTGTGCCGGATCCGTTTTTTCCAACCGGATCCGGATTTTCTTATGCGAAATCTGCCGGATCCGGATTCCGGTTTCTCCCGGATTCCGGATTTTGGTACTATTGGTAGATACTTCGGTAAGTCAAGGTGGACTACTACTTTTTGTGTATGGGAATTCGCAATCGGCGCCAAAAAATCCGAGTTTTTAATTTTCCGATGTGTGTGTCTATTTATTATTAAATTAGTACTTTCGATATATATTTGAGTTCCGTTCCATTTGGATAAGTGTCTTACGAGAGACGCCATGTTTCTACGCGTTCGCAGCAGGTTATGCAGCTCGCTCAACCTAATTTCGCCATGGGGTTGGCCACGCCCCCCTTTTTAATGGCGGAAGTTGACGATACTTAGGAAATATTAATTTATTATCACTATTTACATCAAAATAATTGATAACTTGTGTTTCAGAATGCATTTAAAGACATTTAAACTGGAATGTTTTAATTTGAGCTTTAACAACCCGGTAGAATCCATATTATAAATGATCAGAATTTACCGTGTGCAACACGTTGTCATTGGCAACCATTCACAGCCACTTGCATAACTGTATCGTAGTACTACCTCAGAGTTTCATTCATAAGAGTTTGCCGTGTGCAAAAACTATTAAACCATTGGTCAGGGAAAGCTTTAATTAATTATTCATGTGCCAAAGTTGAAAGTTTAAACTAAGTCTAAACAGTATTTTAGTGATAAGGCAGGGAATGCGTTGCCTTATATAAACTATATAGTCATTGCGCATGACGGGATTGGCGGAATGAGATCACAGAATGTGGAGATGCAGTCCATGTTAAAAAATGACAAACCAAGTCGTACTTTAAAAATTCATAACTTTAAAACTACAACGGCTAAAAATATGATTTTGGTGTTATAATTCTTTAAAAAATTACATCTTTTCAACTATGCCATTGGTTTATTTTTACAAAAAGTTTAAATTTTCTTATCAAAGTCCCTACACTATTGGCCACTATTAGCGGTGCTGACTCTAGCCTCTGGTATGTTCGGAATATTAAACATTAAACAAGCTCAACGCTCGAAACAATCGATTAATGTATCGTGATCATGTGGAATTCGGGAAAGAGAATTACTTTTATTTCAGATTATGATCCGGTGAGTCACAAAATCTGGCAAATTCCGAAATCCGGTATATTCCGGATTCCGGTTGTTCCGGATACGTGTAAATCCGGCGGAACCGGATTTCACCGGATAATGCAAAATCCGGCGGAACCGGATTCCGGCACACCCCTACTAAACACTTCACTAAACTGGTATGTTTTATAATGGATCTGAAATGTTGCAGACAAAATAGAACTACAAACAGACTTATGTGATAAAAGTAAGAGTTATCGTGAAAATAACCTACAAATTGTGTATGTATGCTAAACGTGATATATTTAACCTAATCTTCTAGTTACGGATTAAAACGATGTGTCACTAGCACTCCTACCTATTGATTAGGGCTATTGCCCCTTGCAAAGTAACATGAGGTGAACTAAGGGAATGGGGCATGGTACAATAAGGGGGCAGGTTATCTCTTTCATCACTGCTGGCATCTGAATCATCATCATCCTTGCTATCATATTCATTGTCTGCATCTTCACCAGGAATATTGCTTCTGATCGCCTGAAGACTTCTATTTTCACCTAGTAGAACCTAAGAGAAATACATTTAAAAAAATCTTATTAAGTTTCTTGATTGTAAAAATCTCTTTATCTGTGCATCTTATAAAACTTCTTATATCTGTGCATCTTTTACTTAGAAATTCTTTTATCTGTGCATCTTATAGAACATCTTTTATCTGTGCATCTTATAGAGATTCTTATATCTGTGCATCTTGTCCATTATGGGAGCTCACTAATAATTGTTGCGCATGGATATTGTGTTTTATTGTGCGCTATGTGATTTTAAGTGATTCATTAGTTAATGAAAGCTTTTCCTGCATTGTACTTGGTGATGTATTTTTATGGTAATTAAAATGTATTTTCTATTCTGTCTTTTAGCATCTGTGTTTATTTCACCAGCAGTCATATAAAGAACTTTGTAGGAGATGTTTGTATATCATTCTCAATTTTAGCCAGCTGGCCTATACATGTGTTGATGAAATGTACAGTCTGTTCGATATAGTTATAGATCAAAGTTACATTAATAATGGAAAAGGACATGTGCTTACTTCAGTGTATTTGACATATGAACAATGTGTTAAAGAATCAGATGAATGAAACCTATCAAATATAGATATCAGAGTTTGACAAATCTTAGAGATCTTATTATATCTGTGTGCATCTTAAAGAAATTCTTTTCCTAAGGATGATTTCACCATGACGACCATAATAAATATACCTGCTCTATTCCTTTGAACACTTTTAAGCTTGTGTTGAAGCCTTCAAAATTTTCATCATCTAAAAGTATGACATAAGCAGCATCTCTTGCTCTGGCTCTGCCCTGGGACCAAGATTTAAAGAGATTATTATAAACTTTTATGAAAAGATGATAAACAAATGAAACAACACACTATATATATAGTAATCAAATCATCATTTTAAAGTAGTTCCCAGCTAAGAGGCAAAATATAAGACTGAGATGAATATCATTCATATTCTTTTTAATAGTGCAAAAGTACATTTGGAAAATATTTATTTAACATTTAATGATAGATATCTTGGTAGTGGCATTCAGGCTTAGATAATCTATGTGGTGGCATTCAGGCTTAGATGATTTATGTACATTTTAGGGAATATTTTTAATCTACAATTCAAGGTTAAGAATTGCTAGGTCCTGGTCAAATCTGAACTTACACATTAAAAAAATGTTATTACCTTTGAGAGTGCGTAAGCTCTGAAATCCTTAGGAGGATCAAATCTGATGACTAAATTGCACTTGGGGATGTCGATACCTTCTTCCAGTTCTAGCGTGGCGATAACAAGATTGCACTCTTGTGTCCGGAACTTTCTCAGGGCTTCTTCTTGGCGTTTATATGTGCGATTGACCCGTGGCTTTCCGTTTGCACTTCGCAGGCCCTGCCCGGTGACGTGGCAGCTCTTTACAAAACAGAGATTTTCATCCCAGGAGCAAACCTCTTCAATGACTTTATTTAAACCAAAAGCTATGTAACGATTTTCTACAAAGACTATTCCACAAAGGTTTTTCTCCTCCTCCTCAGAGAATGTCATGATTCGTTCATGCCCTCCGTCAGCTGTCCGCTTGACCGCAATATGCATAGGTTTTGAACTCCCATTAAAAGGCTCCCCGCTGTTGTCTTCTCCATCTGAATCAGACATTATAGAATCATCATCCTCGTCGGAGAGGTCGGAGAATTCTTCATCATCATTAAAGCTGTCACCGTTGCTAACAATAATGAAGTCAACCTCCGGCTTGTACTTGCGCAGCACTTTGACGAGCTCTCTTACTTTTGGTGTCGTGTATTCCAGCAACTCATTTACATGATAATCTGGATGGAACTGCTTCTCGAATTCTTTGATGAGTACTCTGAGAGTTGTTATAACACATCTCAAAAATTTCTTGTGTATTTCATTTTTCTCACATTTGACTATTTTCTCAAGCTGCATGACAAAGTACTCTGATATAGACGCAGTGCACCAAGAACCTAGAACGTTGAGAATATTTAGACACTGCGATAAAACTTGCATTGGAGTTTCTCTTGGGTCGCGATTATCCACAGTCTCATCCACAGCAATTCGACAATCAGAAAAGAAATAATAATTTTGCTCTAACATCTCTTCCAACGTATCTTTGAGGACTTCTTGCTCATCATCAAGTTCAAGGTCAAGACACTGGACAACAGACTCTTTTGGGCGGCATCCAAATCGCTCAGACAGAATGAGCATAGATGTCTCTGCATAGGAAAACATGGCTTCCTCCATTTCTGATATAGTCTGCTGCAGTTTCAAGGGATCACTGCAGTCAGTACCGGCAATGGAAGCAGTGACACCAAGGATATGCGGTTGATCAGATTTCTGAGGTAAACTTTTGATTCCGTTCACTATCTCCTTGTAAGGGTGGTTCTCCACTTCTACCGCTCTATGACAGTTATCAAACACAAGCAAGTTCACCTCTTTCAGATCTATGTAGTTTTTACAAAGAGCTGTTAAAAAGAGGTGACCACTGCAGACAAGAATGCTGCTGGAATCAACAAGCAGGCACCACTTTTGCAATGACATTTGCGTACCACTAATTTCATCTTGAGTGTCGTCTTCTAAAAGCGAATGAGGGTAACAAAACTCCACCTGCAGATCAGTGTGATGTGGCAACGTCTGGTAAAGCATTTCCACATCATCATCTAAAGAAGAACAAAAATATTATTTTCTTCCCACACATAGAACTTGAACAAAAAAAAAGTAGAAAATTTAATTTAAAAAATATATGATATTTTCACTTTTAAAAATGACGTCTTTCATTCTCATATTACTTAAATGTTAACTGGTTTGTAAATCTTTTATCTTAACAGTGAATTCGATATGAAATCGGATACAACTTCCAAAAATTAAATTGCATAAAATTTGGTTGCTATATGAATTTATTTCATGCTTCTTGGTACGGATTCAGTTTTAGTATCTTTGTTTTGGTTTGACACATGACCTGGTGGCCATCTTTGAATTTCATAGTGTTAATATCTAATAAATATAGGCAGACATTTTTCATTGTCATGGTCATGTCATATGATGGACAAGCATTAAAATGCTATTTTTTATGTTTACGTAAGTTATATCATTATTATTTTTTTTTAAACGTGCTTTTGCAATCATTTTTTTTTTTTTCAAGGTTTTCATCAGAAAAGTAAAGACTGTAGATAATTTATTTGAAAAAATATATTTCAATTAATGCAGATTTCAGAGGATATCAACAAAAAATATGCTAACTCCAATATCATGTCTTGTTCATGTGAAGTCAGTTACAATTAAAAAATTTACAAGTTTTAAATTCTTTATATTAACTTCCTTTCTTTTCGTGTGTTTTTGTGTGTAAGGCAAAATCGTCAGATGGCTAATTGACCCACTTCCCATCACCCTATCGAGCTGAAACTTGGCGCACAGACTTGTTGCCAATGGCAACATATTTTATCACATTTTCAGCCCCACCCCACCCCCAAAATCAGTTTTAATGCTTCCAGATGCCAATGATTTCACAAATTAAATTGCAGATAACTGTGCAAAATGGATTCTTAAAAATATCAAAAGGTCATTTGGTGCGTAATATTTTCTTTTTGTTCTATAGAAATCGGGCGGGACATTAGAATATTAACATATTCAGGAGCGTGAAAAAAAAAGTGTGTTTGCATGTCGGTGGGGGGAGAGAGGAGATGAAGGAAATATGATGCCAGAATTTCTTCAGAACTGTAGACATCGCCACGTTGCACAAAATTGAATTTTAAGGATAGGAAAAAACTGTTTTTAGGGGTTGTTTAATTTTGACTATTATGCTTAATATCTCTTTACAAAGACTATTATTTGACAGTCTACCAATGTATGAGCCAAAAACATGATTAGTTCAATAATAAACACACTTAATGGCATGGATGCAAAGTGAAATTATTTTTCTGAAAGCTATGTCAGTTATGATGGAATTCACCTAACATAACTCATGCCAAGTCTAATATTTTAACAGTCAACCATATTACCTGTGTCTGTGAGGTAAAATGTCCGTTTACCACCTTGACTACGTTGCAGTCTGGTTGGTGATGCCAGCTCTTTAGCCAACATCAGGGCAAGAAACAATTTACTTTCAGAACACCCCAGACACAACAATGTATTTCTCTTCAAAGCAGAATCCAACAGTTGTATCTAAGTGAATTAATAAAATCAATGTAGGCACATTAATTTTAAAATACGCACATAAAATGGACAGAAGACAATGATGATAGGAATCATGTACACATAAAATGGACAGAAGACAATGATCATAAGAATCATGTACACATAAAATGGACAGAAGACAATGATCATAGGAATCCTTTATAAACAGAAAAAATTGTCTAAAATTATCTACCCAGATTTACAAGTAAAGTCAGTTTGAAAATAGGTCACCAAATGTAAATACCTGATATGTTCTTGGAGTAAAAGTATCAGTAGGAATGTCATCTAAACGATGATATCTTGATCCTTTTCTAGGTCCTGTTGAATTGCTGTGTGCCATTCTGGAACATGATAGATTTAGTCATGGTGAAATATTTTTTTAAAGAGTAGCATGAGCCGTAATGAAAAGATAGCTCTACCGTAATGAGCATAAGGAAGCCACCAAATGACTTCCTATAAAAAGTACTGTTGGAACCCTGCAACACTGGTGAATGTCAAATAATATAAGTCATAAATATAGTGCACAGAAATGATTATATGAATCCCCTTAACAGTAAAAACTGGCATTAGTTGCCTTAAAATAAAATGAAGTATTAAAATAACTTTCACTATCATTATTGAAAAACTATGTTAATGGATTTAGAAATGTTAGCTAGGGATAATTTTAATGTGTGATTCCTTTAATAAATTTTCTATATTCACCTACGCCTGCTGACAAAGCTGCTTGTGACCCTACCTAATTCCCACTGCCTTTCACTATCATACTTCACAGTGTGCACCTAGCAACTTAACTAGCAAACGTAACCATAGTTTTTTTTTTAGCCTGATGCTGAAATTTCTGTATAATTTTAATGCTCAATCAAAATTTAAACAATGATGACTCTTTTTTTTAATGCTTTATTTCTTTTGTACATTTCTAAATGAGTTTAACTTATTCCTCTTTGGTTAGGCATTTGAGAGATTTTTTACATCATATGTGGTTAGGCAGGAGTGGGTTAAGTTCCTCCCTTGGTATTTAATTAAAACCTGGACTAAATCCATTACTTCATATTCAAGTGTTTCTTTATACTTTGCATATGTTGATGTTATTTGTGCTAAGCCCGAGATCCTAGAACTGCACATTCTAAATCAAGGAATTGTTGGACAAGTCATTTAAATGGACACAGAAAATTATTGTTTTAAATGAATCTTTGCGTAAAATCTAATTCCCATAGGTGCATGGGTCAATAAATAGTCCTAGGTCAATGGCATTTGCAAAAATGTCACCCTAACAGCTTTCTTGGAAAATAATTAATTTATTTACACAGATTTTGACTTAGTTGTTTTACATGTCTATATTGGCAAATATGATTATTTTTACTCCTGGTAAACTAAATATAGGGCACAGAGCAAAATTAATAAGAAGTATATGGGAAAAGTAGGTCAAAATGACTTCTAAATGATGTGTGTAGTCAAAATGTGTAATTATAAACAAAAAGAGCTTTAAATTTTTTACAAATAAACGAAACTTAAGAAAAATTAAAAACTCAAATCTTCCCGCATTGATGCCCATTTCTGATACCGGTACCAATTTATTAGTAATCTCCATAACTTTCTTAAAGTAGCTAGTGTTAAATACTGCTCACCACAATTCTAGACGAAAATATATTTGATATTTATAGATATTCATTATGTTATTGTACCGGTATTATATAAATTTGCAATTTGATGACTATGGCGGCTTATCAGCCAAAGAGCCGAATTAGAATTTGACTAAATTAGTATGCAGGTGCATTGAACATTAACGCTGAGCAAGGAAGTGACAACTCAATCAAATAATTCGAATCTTTAAAAATTTTACGGACAAAATACATTTTTTCAAACACATACAATTATTTTTTTTTTTTAATATGGAACTAAATATCTGCAGCTCATGACCATATCTCTTTCAAATAGGCCTACATTAATCTCTATAGTGTCATGTGATGCAAAATCCAAAAGATGTGCACCCGATAGATTCAACGACCCCACTGCCAGAGGAGAAATTTTTTTTCACAGTGCAGATGGGGGCACCCCCAGAAAAGCAAAATTTTACAAAATATATCCACCCTGAGCAGACTCTACGACCCAATGTGCTACCTTTTGCTTCTACCATATGGGGATTCAGGGTGTATCAAAGAACTGAAGAAAGCTGTTAGTCAAGGAAATGTGTCCCTGCTTCAAAGATATTCATACCATTTTGCCAATCATGATGGAAACCAGTTCCTCAATGTAGGAAAGCTGACTCACCAATTCATTGTTCATGCCCATTGCAAGACCAAGACAAACCATGTGAATTGGTTTCCAAAAACTCAAAACACAATAAGTGCTGAAGGCTGTGATGTCCTTCACCGATTTGTGGACAACCATAATTTGGATGACTTTAGCATATTGCATTGAAAGAATATTCTATCGCATTCAACATTCTTAAGGAGTCCAAGAAATATAGCTCAAAATTACCAATATGTTATGTCCTGATCAGGAAATATGGCAAACCTGACTTATTTTTAACATTCATGTATAATCCTAAATGGAGGGAAAAATGTATATCATGGCCAGCAACCATGTGACCAGTCTGATTTAGTAGCCAAAGTGTTTGAGTTGAAACTTAATATGCTACTTGAAGACATTACAAAACACTATAGATTTGGACTTGTTCGCGCAATGCTCCATGTGATCCAGTTACAAAAACAAGGTCTGCCACATATTGCTATTCATGGCCTCGGAAGAAAAAACCAGAGAAAATGAAAGAATTGACAAAATTGTCAGTGCAGAGCACCCTGATAAACATGCCTGCCTCAGGCTACATAAAATTGTAAAATCCTGTATGATACACATCCCATGTGGTCCATTAAATCCAAACGCACAACAAATGCACAAAAGAATTCCTTAAACATTTCTGTGCTAAGACCAACAGCAATGTCAATGGTTACACAAAATATCAATGATGAGACGACTGTAACTTTTCGGAACTTAGGGAAAACAAAGTGGATAACAGATATGTAGCTCAATTCAAAGCATTAACTACCTCTTCAACTATGTTTACAAGGAACATGACTGTGCAATTATTTAGTTCGTTACTATCCTCACAGGAAGCTACTATTAAATGGGATGAAGTAAAAAATTACTAGGTGTCCCATTATAGAAGTGAACCTGAAGCATGCTAGAGGCTCAAAATGCACCATCAAACTGATCATGTGGAAAGATTAAATGTTCATCTTGAGGACAAGCATACAATATGCTATATATCAGGCAAGAAAACTGAAGCTGTACAGCAAAAAGCCAGCAAGTCTAAATTTCTGCCTTGGTTTAACCATAATTAGGAAGATCCTAATGCCAGAGAGGATTATATATTGAAATTCCCATACACTACACATTGGTTAAAAATTCAAATGGGAACCACGTCTTAGAGGGCAGAATGTTTACCACAAGTTCCATGGAAAGATGAAAATGGTTCCTGCTAATTCTCCTTCTCAAGGCAACTTAAAGAAAGACCACAGAGTTGACACCAAAAATGTGGTCTATAAAGTTTTTCGCCAATAGTTAAACTGCATAGCCAGCCGTGACTTTATCAAAATGTGCCAATAAAAATGCTTGCTACCTAGACACAGAGCGGGTACTTCAGCTAGTATATATATATAAAATATATAACTAATATAAATATTTGGCTGGTGATGGGTAGGGCAAGACACGCCCAATGCATATTACGTGATGAGTAGTACGCAAAGCATCCTACGCATAATTTGATATGGTTAGAGCGCACTGCTTCTGTCCACACACAATAGGGCTGAATCAATGAATGCAGACATGTTTACGTTCCAACTCTTAAAATCGTACAATATCATCACAAAATCGTTCAATACATTATATTAATAGTAAAAAAAAATAAACATGCAGAATATATATAATGTATACACCTCAAAATCTTACATAACTTACATTGTACGCCAAAATCGTAAGAGTAAACAGGTCTGTGAATGTAGCCTTAGCGGTGAAAAATTTTGTTTATTAATTATAATTTGAGCTATGAAAATAAAAAAAATCTATGTGAAATGTGAGTTTGTTTGTCCCTTTTTACGGTATGTTACATGATTACTATGAATATACTAGTAGTATGAACTACACCACCTTATTTTGTGACCGAATTCTGTTGATTGTTGTTCACATAATACTGTATTTAGATTATTACCGGTTAATAAAAATATTGCTTCTTCAATACTCGTTAATTCATACTTTTGTTGTACCAAAAATTTTCATTTTATTTTGTATGGATTCAGTTATAATCTGGTGACCACTGCGTTTTGTCGGCAAGGGGGTGGAAAAAGTAAGTGTTGATTTCCACAATACAAAATTGAGCTCTGAGAAGCCGCAAGTATTTATAGTACTCCTCAACTCACCCCATTGACAGTCACTCAGTAAATATTTTAGTTGTAATAATGGGTATTTATCCCACTCCCTGACTTCAATACCTCAAAATAAAAGCATCAGATCATATTAGAAATATGTATTGGTGCTATTAAATTATTTTATTTTGTTTGAAAATGAGTGACCCCATATGCTGGATTTCTAGTGTAAATCAAGATATTTACTTTAAAAATAGAAAGTGTCTATTGGTAGTTTACTACCAATAACTTCTAGTTAGGGCAGGGAACTATTTGTAGAAACTACCAAAAGGTTCTAGAGAGCTATTGGTAGTCCAGCAAATCAAATCAAACCAAAATCAAAGCTTTAAAAACCCGCCATCAATGACGCTGGCGAATTATAGCCTAGTTAATTTATTACTAATTCATACTAGTGAAAACACCTTGGCACTAATTATAAGTCTACAGTACTTTTTAAACACTGTCTGCTGTAGCCTTCCTCATGCTAAGATTTGGCTATATTGCCATATAATTTATAACATAGACCTAATATAGATAGTAGGGGTGTGCCGGATCCGTTTTTTCCAACCGGATCCGGATCCGGATTTTCTTATGCGAAATCCGCCGGATCCGGATTCCGGTTTCTCCCGGATTCCGGATTTTGGTACTATTGGTAGATACTTCGGTAAGTCAAGGTGGACTACTACTTTTTGTGTATGGGAATTCGCAATCGGCGCCAAAAAATCCGAGTTTTTAATTTTCCGATGTGTGTGTCTATTTATTATTAAATTAGTACTTTCGATATATATTTGAGTTCCGTTCCATTTGGATAAGTGTCTTACGAGAGACGCCATGTTTCTACGCGTTCGCAGCAGGTCATGCAGCTCGCTCAACCTAATTTCGCCATGGGGTTGGCCACGCCCCCCTTTTTAATGGCGGAAGTTGACGATACTTAGGAAATATTAATTTATTATCACTATTTACATCAAAATAATTGATAACTTGTGTTTCAGAATGCATTTAAAGACATTTAAACTGGAATGTTTTAATTTGAGCTTTAACAACCCGGTAGAATCCATATTATAAATGATCAGAATTTACCGTGTGCAACACGTTGTCATTGGCAACCATTCACAGCCACTTGCATAACTGTATCGTAGTACTACCTCAGAGTTTCATTCATAAGAGTTTGCCGTGTGCAAAAACTATTAAACCATTGGTCAGGGAAAGCTTTAATTAATTATTCATGTGCCAAAGTTGAAAGTTTAAACTAAGTCTAAACAGTATTTTAGTGATAAGGCAGGGAATGCGTTGCCTTATATAAACTATATAGTCATTGCGCATGACGGGATTGGTGGAATGAGATCACAGAATGTGGAGATGCAGTCCATGTTAAAAAATGACAAACCAAGTCGTACTTTAAAAATTCATAACTTTAAAACTACAACAGCTAAAAATATGATTTTGGTGTTATAATTCTTTAAAAAATTACATCTTTTCAACTATGCCATTGGTTTATTTTTACAAAAAGTTTAAATTTTCTTATCAAAGTCCCTACACTATTGGCCACTATTAGCGGTGCTGACTCTAGCCTCTGGTATGTACGGAATATTAAACATTAAACAAGCTCAACGCTCGAAACAATCGATTAATGTATCGTGATCGTGTGAAATTCGGGAAAGAGAATTACTTTTATTTCAGATTATGATCCGGTGAGTCACAAAATCTGGCAAATTCCGAAATCCGGTATATTCCGGATTCCGGAATCCGGTTGTTCCGGATACATGTAAATCCGGCGGAACCGGATTTCACCGGATAGTGCAAAATCCGGCGGAACCGGATTCCGGACCGGGGTCCGGCACACCCCTAATAGATAGATGTATGATACTTGGTCGAGGGGATCATAGTCTGAAAAAATGTTACCCAGCTTCCTCTTTGCCAAGGCCAAAGTAATTATTATTATACTTATAAGTGGTTTTATATAGCGTGGGGCTGGGCTCGCCAAGCTGTACATACAATCAAACATAATCATGAACTTAAAAAATTAATTAACATACATTAATTAAATAAAACAAAACAAATGTATATTTAAAACTATTTACATGTATTGTAAAGCAATGGATGACACCCAGCAGCATCATTTTTCAGTCAAAGGGGGCAATCAGTCAGGATAGTAGAGTTTAAAAAGATGTGTTTAGAGTGCAGTTTTGAAGGCTGTGCAGTAAAAATAAAATCCAACATAGGCCTACATACTTTAGAGTGATTTCTGGGATGTATTTAAAAATAATTTGTGACTAACAATATCATTAGACTTAGTCAATACTGCACTAATCAATCTATCACTATCATCAATTGATAGTTTTTTATTGTTAACTACCAATGGCCACCTCGAAGCTACTGGTAGTGGAGTACCAATAGCCCTCTAGAAGCTATTGGTAGTTAACAACAAATAGCTCCCTAGAAGCTAGTTTATTACCAATAGCCAGAGCCTAAAAATATGTCAGTTATCGATTATGAGCAATTTAGGCCAAAACATTGTGTACAGATTTTCTCACCAATGGATTAGTTCTAACCTTATACATTTTGGATATGTTTAATTTATGCAGTTATTCCTGAACAGTGACTGTCTTTTCATTTAAGAGATAGTCTACATATTTTCCACACAAAATATATGAATGAGTAAAGTTAGCATTATTTACCTTCAATTTTCAAAATTAAGACCTCAAAATCTTTTTAGAACAAAAGCATCTATTGAGAAAACAAGATGTCTGCTCTAAAAAAAAAGTGGAAATATAATTTGTATGCTGGATTTAATCAGGGAAAAAAATTAAAACAAGAATATTCTCCTCAAATTAAAAAGTGGAGGTTGCCATTTTGATAACAAAATCACGATGCCCAATTTTTTGAACAATAGTAGAAGCTTATCTACAAATACTCTATAACTTCTATAAGTTATAATTATAAGTCTATGCTACTATACTCTATTTGCGGTAATCTACCACTTGAGCGTCGGCTAAGAAAAAATCCAGTTGTTCCGGTTGGAAGGGCTATTTAAACAACTATTCTTACATTGGAGTCTGTTAATATTTTTGCTTCCGTATAGAGGCTATAAAGTTATATAGCACAATACTAATACACTTAAATAATTATTACTGCCAAGCTACTGATATGCCAGGAAGAAAAAGAGACAACAATAATTTTTTTTTATCCAGATAACGCGGATGTCCACACACAGAATGTGGAAAACGTGAATGCTCAGAAAGCGTAAACTGAAAAGACAGTTTGGCACAAGAAGCGCCGGTGATCTTTCCCCTTCATATTTACGTGGATTCATGTACCACAACCATTTTCATGGAAATTATATTTTTTAAAACTTCATTGTCAACTTGGGGGAGAACTATGCATATTCCATTTTCACACATCATCTTCTATTTCAAAATTTTTTTTATAGTTTTTCTATTTTAAAAAATGTGTCTATTATTATGGTAATGAATACATACAACCAATGTCATTAAAAATAATATAAGAATAGTTTTTTAAATAGCCCTTCCAACCGGAACAGCTGGATTTTTTCTTGGCCGACGCTCAAGTGGTAGATTACCCTATTTTCTATTCATTGTCAATAATAATATCATTATATTCTCTCAAAACTAGGCTGCCCTATTTAATAATAAATAATAATAATAAAGTTTATTTCAAAAACACGCTTCATCCCCAAAGGCTCCATCCCCAAAGGCTCGAAGCGCGGTACAAAAGTAAAAAAAACCAAAACAAATAAAGTAATTTTGATCTGCCTAAGTAGACCTTCTGTCTACCAAGTTAATGGTTAATAAATCAGTAAGTTATGAAAAGTGTCAGTTCAGCCTGAAAATGCCCAGGTCAGTGTTAGTGGCAAGTTAAATGAAATCAAAATGCTGAAAATAAAAAATGTGACAATTTTTATTTAAAATCATTTAAGTTTTAGTGTAGGCTGCAGTGTTGAGTGTAGGTCTAAATTATTTACCGACCTTTATCTTTAAACGTTTGTGCCAGGTTTCAATGGCAATTAATAGACTAGCCTTAACTACATATCAAACTTTAAAAATTCAATAAAGATAGCCATAAGCATTTTGTTGAGAACTGTTACTTCGATCTCACATCTTAGTACTTAGAAGCCATTTTGAAGACAAGGACGCATTATGATTTCAATTGGTCTGCTAGAAATAATAAACCAATGAGATTTCACTTAACAAAAGAGGGGAAAATACTCCGGATGTCAGCGTATCATAGTCAAAATAAATATTCGTTCTCAACTATAATGGAACGAAACAATCACCTTTTTGCCACCTTGATTTTGCAGCCAGCTATTACAAACAACTGAAACGTACACTCAATCTAACGAATATTTTTTGGATATTTACGATAACATTTTTGTTTTAATCAATTGAAAAAAAAACAAACTGTTTTATAATGAATTATAAAGAATATAAAATTGTCAATGTAAGTAAATAAAAATATATATTAATTTATAATTATATTTATTATTATATACTAGTAATAGAACTAGAGTTTACTAGTGTCTTGAGTCTAGAGCCAGGGCCTTCCCAATGCCCTATCATACTGAGGGCCTAGGGCGGGTAGGGCAGCGCTTAGGCTGCTTCAATTAAGTACTTGCCCACTTATAAATACATAATAAATAATTAAGATGGGGGGTGTTGTGTTATCCACGGTCCACAGCTGATAAATCAATAAATGGTTTACTACTGCTGGTAGCAATTTAAAAAAAAAAGAAAGAATGTGTAGCGGAATTATGGCCTTTGAATTATTGAATTTATTTTTTGCTTTAACTTTAATCTTCTGCCTAAGAGGATAGGGTTGGCATCCGTCCCAAAATTCTAAAAAGATAGGGTTGCCATCCATCCCGATATATCGGGACCGTCACCGTTATTATGAACCTTTTTGTCCCCACATCCCGACAAGACCCAATTTTGTCCCGATTTGCAAAATACTGTTACAAGCTTGGCTCAAGTACTGAAGTAACGCCAACTGTTAGTGCAACATATAAATGCAGCCACTGTGGAAAGATTATTTTCGCTGATGTCGGCCCAGTGGACTGATGAAAGAAATGGACTGCTGTCAGGGACTGTGGAATCAATCTTACAGTGCCAGTTTAACTAAAAGCTGACTTGCATGGAATTTTATAAATACGTAAAAGGGAAAAAAGACTTGCTGAAAAAAGTGAAATCTTCTGAAAAATATGGTGCACCTAGTACTTCTGCCGCAACAAGTTCCATGTAATTGTGTTCTAAATAAAAAGTAATTATATTAAATACATTTTTTACTTCATTTCTACACCCCCATCTCAGAGTGTCCCGAGGAGGTCCCAGCTAGATATGGAAACCCTATAAGAAGATGATTACGTCCTAAGCCTAAGGAGTCCTAACGGAAATCTATGAATCTGTTCAATTTTACCTATAAGTATTTATAAGCCAGAATAATGGATTGAAATTTTATTTGATCATAAATAATCATGTTATGCGGATTAGCAAGCAGGTTAGGTTTGCTGATTAGTTCTGGTCTGTAGATCAACACTTGGAAACAATATTTAAGATGGGATTTCAACAAATAAAACAAAAAACAAGCAGGCTAACTTAGAGTTGTTTTTCAATTAATAATTTATCTTATTTCTACACTGATGTAATAAATGATGAATTATAATTACTCAGTCTTTTGATTGAAAGACACTTTTATTTTCTACACTTTCCATTCCAAGGCACCATCTTCAGTTTATTATATTCCTGACTTTATTAGCAAGACAGAAGAGGATCTTCTTCTAAATAAAGTTTATTCTGCACCCAAGCCAAAATGGACACAGCTATCACACCGAAAACTGCAGAACTGGGGTAGATTTTGAAAGCTTTAAATATAGTTTGATTTTCACAAATTTAAACATCTGGGCAAATTAAAGTTAATGAATTCATGTACAAAAGTTTCCGTTTTAAATTCTGTGCGAAATGGATCTTTTATAAAAGGTATGTTACTAAATTAAAACTGCATAAAATTTCATAACAATTTGTCATTATTTTTCAGGAGGGCTGCCTCATGTTAAGGGTATGGTTGCGGAAGCTTTGCCTTCAGTAAGTCATGCTTTTAATAACCAGGCACAAATATCATTCAGAATGATGTATGGAATTCTAACATCTAGAAACCAGTGAAGCCTTCAATAGAAAGGTTCAATTGTGGCATTTTTATGTTTCAAATTATAATTTTAGAATTTATATTTCATTAATTATTTCTTATAAACTGGACTTCTACTTTTTTATTCATAAGGCTTTACTCATATGTTATACCTGACATGTGATACGTGACACTTTAATATTTAAACTAATTTTTAAAAAATTTTAAATTTGCTTTAATTTAATTATTTGAAAACATTTTTTTAAATGGTAAAATCCTATAAACAATGTTTAAATTAAAGAGACTTAATGCACTAAGATAGTTTTATTTAACCTCTTTGATAAATTACAAATTCTTATTAGATATAATGAATTCCGGACCATCAGTTCAGTTTTTCTTTGGAATTATTCACTAGATTTTATTTTAGCAATGTAATGTATAGGGAAAAAATTGTATTTATCATTTCAGTGGCTTCAGTGTTATGCTGACAAAATTGGGCAACTTGGAATTTTTGAAGAAAAAATTCCTAATCATGTACTAGTGAATGAATATTTACCTGGTCAGGGGATTATGGTACTATTTTCATTTATTTATTCTTTTCATCTGTGTACTGTACATGTTTCATTAATGTCATCTTGTTGTGTACATTCACATTTATAAAATCACCTCACAGCATAGTTATCGGGATTATGTTTATGCTGTAGTTTTATTCTAGTCTATTCTTGTTCATCAACAAATTTACTTTTCCTTTCTAAATTATTTCAGCCCCATGAAGATGGACCACTTTTCTACCCAACAGTTTCAACCATCAGCCTAGGCTCACATACAATGTTAGATTTTTATCACCCTTTGAATCAAGAAGGAATCCACCAGGACAGCTCACCCAGCTCCAGTGTGTCACATGATAGTTCTGGGGTGTTGCATGATAGCTGTAATGTGTCACATGATGGATGCATGGAAACGGTTACTCCATTAGAAGCAGAAGACACCAACTGCAACCTGAACTCAACGGTCAATTCATTAGAAGTAGAAGACACCAACTGCAACCAGAACTCATCATTTGAGAGCCGTAGGTTGTTGTCGATTCTCCTTGAACCGAGAAGTTTAGTTTTAGTATGTGATGACATGTATAAAGTTTATCTGCATGGGATTTCAGAGAGGGAAACTGATGTTTTGTCTGAAAAAGTGGCCAATTTGTCGGCCATATCAGCATCAGGTGGTGATGTGCTAAGAAGAAGTAGGAGGGTTTCATTGACCTTTCGTTTTGTGCCTAAACTATTGAAAGCAAAACTGATTTTTGGCAAAAAATAGCTTCATCTATGCAAAATCTGTGCTTTGTTCTATAAAAAATTAATTTATGCAATATTTTATAAATATTGACTAAATGTGACCATTATTATTCATCTGAATTTCAAATAAAAGTGAAATTTTTTTTACAATATTTTTCTCAAAGATGTTTCTTATTTGTTTGTATTTTGACCTGAAACCCTATTAATCAATGGCACATAGTTCAGTCATAGCACTCTAACTAATTCAAAAATGGGTAGGATTTTTGACATTGAAAATTGAAATAGTTGAAATTTAATTCCAGTCAAAATTTTATATTATCTGTTTGTGATGTTGAAAGGTAGTTGTTTATTTTTAAATATGTTGAGAGGAGGAGGAAATAAAGAAATTTCAAATTGTTATTCACATACAAAATTAGCTAGACATTTTAGAGGTAGCCAGCTGTATGTAGAGAAGCCTAATTATTTTTCAAAATACCGCTACTTCCATATAACCCTTAACAGAGTACCTATGCATGCTGATTAAAATGTCTTTACTTTCTCAATAAGTATTTCTTACTCAGACTCTAAGGGATGAGCCCACTGGGTACTGGACCAGGGCCTCGGGCTTTTGGGGGCCTCACGCTTCTAGGAGACTCACTCTTTTAAGGGCATTATGCTTTACATACTTTTAATATTGAATATTGAAAGATTTTGGCAATTTAATTTGATTTAAAAATCAGTGGACAACATGTTTCTCAATTTTAACCTACGGTAATATCGGCTCATGCCAGAATTAATTTTATAAATGCGAATCACAAGTTGGAAAATATTTTTTAAAGGGAAATAACTATTGTCAAGAAGTTTTAAATCTCCCTGATATGAATCGAAAAAAATAATAAATAAAGTAAGAATTTGTGTTTATAATCATGTTACAATGTTAGACCAGGATTTTGGTCCCTGGCGGTAATGAGCCTAACTACACCACTGCTCAGTAGTGAAGTTAGTGAAGAAAAGCAGTGCCGTCTTAAGGCCTGGTCACACTGCGCACTTGCCCAGGGTCTCAAGTTCCTAGGTAGCCTCGTGCATGAGGGTTGTCGAGTATGAGCGTTCATTAGGAATTGTTGCGACTCAATATTATGTTCATTAGTTGTTGAACGCTTTTCCCGCGCTTGACTATTATAGTTAGTGAACGCTCTTCCCGCCATTGTATTTATGACGTATT
>CAXITT010000137.1:787671-796933 GCA_964033795.1 Lymnaea stagnalis | reverse complement strand
CCCTGCCCGTTATCAAGTTGCCAACGTCCTGTTCAGTTCCAGTGAAATGACTACGTCCTGTCATGTATGAAGTTACCAATGTCGTGCCCAGTTATAGCAAATTAACTACGCCCTGCCCGTTATCAAGTTGCCAACGTCCTGACCAGTTCCAGTGAAATAACTACGCCCTGCCCGTTATCAAGTTGCCAACGTCCTGTCCAGTTCCAGTGAAATAACTACGTCCTGCCCTGTATGAAGCTACCAATGTCGTGTCCAGTTACAGCAAATTAACTACGCCCTGTCCGTTATCAAGTTACCAACATCCTGTTCAGTCTCAGTGAATTAACTACGCCCATCGCTGCATCGAGTTATACAAGTCCTGTCGGTAGTGAGCTACCCACTTCGTGTTCACTTCCAGTGAATTAACTACGCATTTCCCTGTATCGAGTTATCTACGTCCTGTCGGTAGTGAGCTACCAACTTCGTGTCCAGTGAGCTGTGAAGTCCTGTGGCCTGTCCGGTCACTCAGTTTAACAACGCCCTGTCCTGTTTCAACGAGCCACCAACGTCCCGTTCTGCATCAAGCTGCACATGCCCGATCCTGTATTGGTGAGTTACCCACGAACTGTCCAGTGTCGGCGATTCGCCTACATTCTGTCCAGTGAGCTGCCGATGTCCCGTGACCCGTCCCGGTCACCCACACCTCAATGACTGTGTCCCAAGATCGCCATATAGGACAATTGAAGTTTGTGAGAGAACTATTGACAGTAAAGAACCATTGACACTTAATTAAGCCCAGTGTGTGTTTTGAATAATATTTACATTCTATAGGACATTTCACGAACCAGGCAAGTTGGATTTGTATTGTTTAAAACATTTTTGGCATTAATTTTCTTATGACTGATGTATTAACATTTTTTTTACCTGGGTAGAATTTAGATTTTTGCTAGAGTTAGTAGACAGCGATTGGTCCTTAAAACTTAATTATTGTTTACTGTATGATCACCCTTAATTTGCATTGCTATGGCTGGATATGTCAGTAGGAAATGGAGTTTAGAAGAAATTAGGCATGTGGGTGTGTTACTTCTTTATACGGGAGAGAACCTAGAGGAGTATATAAGAGTTAAGGTCGAAGAACACGTACGGGAAGAGAGAGAGGATGAACTTAGAGCCAGAGAGGAAGAACGTATAGATAGAAAGAGAGAGGAAGAACGTATATATAGACAGAGAGAGAATGAACGTATAAATAGACAGAGAGAAGAAGAACTTAGAGCTAGAGAGGAAGAACGTAGAGAGAGAGATAAACAGAGACAATTTGAACTGGATAAACTTGATGAAAAAATTAGACTGGCGGAAATAGAGGCAGAACGAAGGGAAATTATTTTAAAGAGACAGAGTCAGTACGAACCTAGAGATAGACAAAGATATGTACAACATACAGCCAGACCGAGACAGCACGACGAACCCCGAGACAGACAGAGTCAGTATAAACCTAAAAATAGACAGAGATATTATGTAGAACTTTCAGCCAGACCGAGACAGTACGAAACCCGAGATAGACAGAGACAGCACGAACCCAGATATAGTCAGAGACAATATAAACCCAATAATCTAGATGAAGAAATTAGACGTGCGAAATTAGAGGCAGAACGACGGGAAATTATTTTAAAGAGACAGGCATATTATTATAGCGACAGTGACGATGACGAGAGTCAAGGGGAAGAAATATATTATGGCATTGCCAGCATTCACTGTGAGAATCCCTATAAAAATTTTAATAGAGTTTCTATTAATGTAAGTGAAAACAAATGTGTGGATAACGGTGGACATACTCATGATCCTGACCCCAGTGATTTATTAATTGATCCGTCGTCTAACGTTAAAAGGGACAACGTTGACCGTGCTGACATACCCCCAGTGGCAAAGGGTACAGATATAGCTTTAGATTCATGTCAAAACGAGGTTGAAGTAGTTGGTGTATCCCAAGAAGTCCAATGTAAAGAAGAAAGGGGACGACAATTTAATAAGGTAGAAGTCATTGGAAATGACCTTAGGTGGACGTATGTAGGGGATAGTCCCAGCGTCACAGTATGTAATGAACTGGTTGTTATGGAAACGGGCGGCATTGAAATCAAAGAGAACCCTGTTCTAATGTCTGAGGACATGATTTTTGTTGTATCTCATGGTGAGCCATCAGATAATGTAAGTCCTGAAGTTGATTTTTTGCGTGAAGTTGATGAGGTGAGTGTAATCCCTGAGGTGGGGGAAGGAGAGAAAATTGTTGTTGATACCGGTAACTATTGTGATGTAAATGGTTCAGTGTGTAATGTGAGCAAAGGCTGCTCAAATGTTGATATTTTTACAGAGATATGTACTGGTAATGAATATGAATTAGTTGATAATGTGAGCCAGGTGTGCTCAGGTTTTGATGTTACTGCAGAGATCTGCAATGAAAATGTATCACAAGTTGTTATGAGCAAGGGTTGCTCAAAATTTTATAGTATTACAGAGAGCTGTATTGATGATGAATCAATAGGTAATGTGAGCCAGGGCTGCTCAGATTTTCATATTGTTACGGATAGCTGTAATGATAATGAATCACCTGTAAATGTGAGCCAGGGCTGCTCAAATTTTCATATTGTTACGGATAGTTGTAATGATGATGAATCACCTGTAAATGTGAGCCAGGCCTGCTCAAATGTACATATTGTTACAGATAGTTGTAATGAAAATAAATTCCCAAGTAATGTGAGTGAAGGTTGTCCAGATTTTGAGAGCCAGGAGTGCTCTAACATTAAGTTGGAAACCAATGTTGAAAGTGTTAAAGAGAGCGCTGCCAGCTCTAAAGGTGCACTTGTTTATGATTTTCAAGAGGAGGTGAGTTGTCAGGTCCATGAGTTGGGAGGTGAGCATTTTGATTGTATTGTTAAACAAAATGAATCTGTTAAAATGAACTATTGCCATGATTGCCCTGAAGTTCCTGATTTGTTTGAGTTTCTTTTTTATGAGACTCGTTTTTCATTTTGTAACAATTTAAAAATATGTATTGTAAAACTGAGATTTCACATGAGTTATGACCACGGGTCAAAAGAACAGGGAGAGATAATTTTAATTATAATAAACATGTTGAAGCATAAAGTTGTGAAATCCACGGACAAAAGATATGTCCCGCCATCTGTAGCTGTGTTATTTAAGAGCAAATAAAGGCTGCTCAAATTGTGGTGAGACATCTCTCACCTGTAATAATGATAGTTTTGTGTTTCTATAGTGATGACCATTGGTTTTATTTAAAAATACACCTTTTTGATGATATGATTTGGATTAACTTAGTTATAGTTTCAACTTCAGTAAGGATATTGATGTATTTGCCCGGATTTTTGAGATACAAATATAATTATTTTTATTGGTATGAAAAATGAAAATTAATGTTGACATTCAATTTTAATGGTCTGATTTTTATTGTGGTACATGAATTTTTAACTCTTGAATTGCATTTAAAATTATGTACGATGGATTGTTTATTTTATTGCAGTATATCATAAATCTGTTTGATTTTCAGTGATACCTAAATAATGTTTTTTGATAAGGACCATTCATATGGCTGAAGGGTTCTTCTTGATGTAATTGATGTAAATTTTGTATGTCTGGTGACGATTTCACTCCCTGAGTAAAATCTGAAATGAAAGAGGGGGGATATGTCGAGTATGAGCGTTCATTAGGAATTGTTGCGACTCAATATTATGTTCATTAGTTGTTGAACGCTTTTCCCGCGCTTGACTATTATAGTTAGTGAACGCTCTTCCCGCCATTGTATTTATGACGTATTTTTATGCTGAGTCGTGACGTATTGTCTATGCAGTGTTGTGACGTATGTTTTAGTCGTGCTGGCAGTCTTGAGTGGAACCTTGGAGTGATAGGATGTTTATTATATTTACTTAGATATTAAAGTTCTAGTTATTATGAAAAGGAGTTGAGTTTGTTAGTTGATAGTTAGAATAGTACGACGCTTCAACGTATGAAAGAACTGACGAATGTAATCAATCCAAGAAGACGGTAGGAGTTGACAAGGGTGCCTCATGGCTCTAAGTTAAGCTTACCATATTTTCTAGATTCCAAGTACGACACAAAGACCCACAGCAACCGGAGGCATAGCAACGGGGTTGGGGGGGGGGGCGAAACAAAAACAGCGAAAGTGGTTGTGCATGATTTTTAATATCCTTCTGTACACCATTATGTCAAAAACTATTGTAAATATATTTTGCAAACCCATGAATGGATTTGAACAAATTTCCATTCTCAAGAAGCTTATCATAAAATTAAGGACACGTTAGAACAATCGAAATGTCTCTGAGGGGGATTACATTCAGCTACGATTTCTGAAACGTTCAAGCATTGTTGTCCTGAGAGAAAGCTCGCTTCATAGGGGCACTTGTGCCGGGAAGGCTGAATGAAAACTCCAGCAGCAATGGCAAATGTACAGAAAGTATTTCATTTGATTTGAATTTGAAGTGCTGAACTATTTGCACCTATTTGTTGATCTACAGAAACGTTTTGCGAGTTCCATTCTTCCAGCTTAACAGGCGACACAATTTGTTCAGATAAGTGAGCTTATCAAAGAGATTGCTATCAAGAAATTTCCCTGGGAAGATTTCATGTGATTCATTTACATGCGCACACAGTCTCACACTGTTTCCTGCAGGTGCGGCAGTAATACCTGGGTTAACAAGAAATGCTCCGCACCATTGAGCTGAAACTATTCACTGTGCTGACCTTTGCGGAGAAATAAGATGACACAAATTAAATGGAAATAACGCAAGCAAGTCGTCGCTACCAAATGTACGGACAAGCCGGGCGATGAGTAGAAAGGGAGGACAAATATGGACGCAAAATTAAGTACTGACAAAGGGGTCGAAATACAAACTGTCCGTAAGAAATACGGACGTCTGGTAACCCTATCTAAGTCTAAGGGGCGATGGTCGATATATTGCGAATGTGTAGTGGAAGAGAATTCCATTGGTTGGGGGCACAGAAAGAGGAAGATCGTTCAACTTATGTTTTTGTGCGATTCTTGGGGACAGAAATAATATGCGCGTCTGCGGAGGAGCGAAGCTGTCGAATGGGTGAATAGACAGAGGGAAGTTCGGTTGATAGAAAGGGCATGAATACGAGTAAAGGAGTGACAGATACGGAGAGACGGAGATTCAGATAGATAGTTTACACTTTACGAGACGTGTATTATTCTTTGTGTGTTTATATGTGTTTATTCGCATTCTTCATTCATCATTATTTATTGTCACATTGTACTAACTGTGTTAACTGTGTACCGTTACAAGATCTACCATACTGTAAGTTGATGATTGTCATTAGATTTTCTTTTCTTTTGTAATTATAATAAGACTTAAATAAATGTTACTAATTGAAACTAGCAACTGTTTTGGGTGTCGTATCTTTACTATTGTTGACTCTATGATATCGTCCTTTGTTAGGCACTGTTAACAACGAGCCAATAAAGTTAAAATAGTAGATTAATTTATCATATTAGAAGCCAGTGCGTAACACTATGATTGAATGCACAGAGCTATAACATATCTCTATATCTATTGTTGACTGCACAGAGCTATAATATATCTCTATGCCTATGGTTGACTGCACAGAGCTATAATATATCTCTATGTCTATGGTTGACTGCACATAATTACAATGTATCTCTATGCTTGAGAGCTGCAATTAATATTAGATAGACAATGTTAGCTAGACAGTTATATGTTAGCTAGATAATATTTTATAATGTTAGCTAGACAATGATGAGAGCTTTAGTCAATGTTAGCTGTACAATGCTAGATAGACAATGTTAACTAGACAGTGCTGTAAGCTGCACGCAATGTTAGCTAGACAATGTTAGCTAGATAATGTGAACTAGACAATGTTAGGTAGACAAAGCGGTGAGCTGACTCAATGTTAGCTAGACAATTTTAGCTAGAAAGTACTGTGAGCTGCACTAAATGTTAGCTAGACAACGTTAGTTAGAAAATGTTAGCTAGACATGTTAGCTAGACGTGTTAGCTAGACATGTTAGCTAGACATGTTAGCTAGATAATGTTAGCTGGAAAATGTTAGCTAGCTAATGTTGGCTAGACAATGTCAGCTAGATAATGTTAGCTAGACAATGTTAGCTAGACAGTACTGTGAGCTGCACTCAACGTTAGTTAGAAAATGTTAGCTAGACATGTTAGCTAGACATGTTAGCTAGACATGTTAGCTAGACACGTTAGCTAGATAATGTTAGCTGGAAAATGTTAGCTATCTAATGTTGGCTAGAAAATGTTAGCTAGATAATGTTAGCTAGACAATGTTAGCTAGACAATGCTGTGAGTTGCACTCAATGTGAGCGAGACAATTTTAGCTAGACAGTACTGTAAGCTGCACTCAATGTTAGCTAGACATTGTTAGGTAGACAGTACTGTGAGCTGCACTCAATGTTAGCTAGACAACGTTAGTTAGATAATGTTAGCTAGACAATGTTAGCTAAATATGTGAGCTAGATAATGTTAGCTAGACAATGTTAGCTAAACATGTTACCTAGACAATGCTGTGAGCTGCACTCAATGTTTGCTGCACTCAATGTTAGCTAGACAATGTTAGCTAAACATGTTTGCTAGACAATGCTGTGAGCTGCACTAATGTTTGCTGCACTCAATGTTAGCTAGACAATGTTAGCTAAACATGTTAGCTAGACAATGCTGTGAGCTGCACTCAATGTTAGCTAGACAATGTTAGCTAGATAATGTTAGCTAGACATGTTAGCTAGACATGTTAGCTAGACATGTTAGATAGACATGTTAGCTAGATAATGTTAGCTGGAAAATGTTAGCTAGCTAATGTTGGCTAGACAATGTTAGCTAGATAATGTTAGCTAGACAATGTTAGCTAGACAATGCTGTGAGCTGCACTCAATGTTAGCGAGACAATTTTAGCTAGACAGTGCTGTGAACTGCACTCAATGTTAGCTAGACAGTACTGTGAGCTGCACTCAATGTTAGGTAGACAACGTTGATTAGATAATGTTAGCTAGAAAATGTTAGCTAAATATGTTAGCTAGATAATGTTAGCTAGACAATGTTAGCTAAACATGTTAGCTAGACAATACTGTGAGCTGCACTCAATGTGTGCTGCACTCAATGTTAGCTAGACAATGTTAGCTAGACATGTTAGCTAGACAATGCTGTGAGCTGCACTCAATGTTAGCTAGACAATGTTAGCTAGATAATGTTAGCTAGAAATGTTAGCTAGATAATGTTAGCTGGACAATGTTAGCTAGATAATGTTGGCTAGACAATGTTAGCTAGACAATGCTGTGAGCTGCACTCAATGTTAGCTAGACAATGTTAGATAAACCATGTTAACCACACAATTTTGGCTAAACCACAGGTTTATTACATCTTCCAATAGATTGATGCATTTTAAAACTTTTATTCCCTTTGTTTCAGACTTATAATCATGCATTATACAATGTGTACTAAATGTATTTCGGAATAATTAGAAAACAATGTCAAAAAATACAAGTCGACAAATACAAGTCAATAAATACAAGTCAGCAAATAAAAAGTCCCCAAATACAAGTCAACAAATACAAGCCAAAAAATACAAGGCAGCAGATACAAGTCAACAGATACATGTCAACAAACAAGTCAACAAATACAAGTCAACAAAAACAAGTCAACAAATACGAGCCAACAAATAAAAATTCAACAAAAACAAGCAAACAAATACAAGTCAACAAATACAAGTCAACAAATACAAGTCAGGCAATACAAATCGACATATAAGTTTTAAAGTGTTCCACTATCACTATCTGTGTATCGACTTTCAGCCCTGCAGGTCACTAGCCACGCACCAAAAAATCGCAAAGGTTCGAGCCCGGACCTCCCACGGAACTCCCACGGAACTCCCACGCAAAGATAAATACAACTTTTACAAGAAAAATGGTATATAAAAGATAATTCCAATCTAAAAGAGTGTAGAGTGAACCATGGGAGTATAGAGTTATGCAAAGGAGTATAGATTTATCCAATATATTGTGGAATAATCCATGGGAGTATAGAGTAATCCAAAGGAGTATATATTTATCCAAGATATTATAGCATAATCCAAAGGAGTATAGAGTAATACATGAGATTATAGAGTAATCCAAGATAGTATGGAGTAGTCCAAGGAAGTATAGAGTAATCCATTGGAGGGTGGTTCAAGGCTAGTTAGGATGGGTCATGGCTGATGAGAGTGGGTCAAGACTGATGAGAGTGGATCAAGGCTGATGAGAGTGGGTCAAGGCTAGTTGTGGTGAGTCAAGGCTAGTTCGGATGGGTCAAAGCTAGTGAGGGTGGGTCAAGGTAGTTAGTGTTGCTCAAGGCTAGTTAGCATGGGTCAAGGTTAGTTAAGGTGGGTCAAATGCTAGTTAGGGTGGGTCAAGGCTGGTTAGCGTGGGTCAAGGCTAGTTAGCGAGGGTCAAGGCTAGAATACTCCTTTGGTAAGTGAAATTAATTTTGTACCTAGAAATTCAAAAGATGAAAGCTAATAAAATAATTATTACTGAAATTAATTTGACATGTAGTTAAAATGCTTTACTTCAATGTCACTACGGGTGACCTAGGTAATGTGATATATTGTGTAGGTGTGTCATGTTACTACGGATGACCTTGTTAATGTGACATTGTGTAGGTGTGTTATGTTGTGACATGTCAAAGATGTGAGTAAAGACTAAGGCCTTGATTTGATTACGTTCTATATGTGTGTCTACTTTAGCGTCTGTAGGTTGAGATAAGCAAAGGAAGTTCATTAAAGTACAGACGGTCAGATAAGAGTTTACCTATATAGAGTGGGTGATCGAAGGCAATTCATTTAGGCAAAACATTGTTGGCGCCAGTTAAGAGAAAATATGCAGTAAGTTTCCTTAATTCCATTAATTAAATGACATTTTGTAAGGTACGTAAATATTTGTTGGGCCACCCCCTCCCTCCCCCAACCCCCGCTTGATTCCATCCCATTGTAGGGACACAAATTCACCAAAGAGAAAGTGGAATCATTTTGTTTTCTTTGCCATGACATTATTATTACAGCTAGACCAATTTTACCTGGTAATTGTTACAGCTAGACCAATTTTACCTGGTAATTGTTACAGCTAGACCAATTTTACCTGGTAATTGTTACAGCTAGACCAATTTTACCTGGTAATTGTTACAGCTAGACCAATTTTACCTGGTAATTGTTACAGCTAGACCAATTTTAT
>CAXITT010000137.1:755171-782671 GCA_964033795.1 Lymnaea stagnalis | reverse complement strand
AGATAGATGATAGATAGATAGATAGATAGATAGATAGATAGATAAATAGATAGATTGATAGATAGATACATAGATAGATAGATGGTAGATACATGATAGATAGATAGATGATAGATAGATAGATAGATAGATAGATAGATAGATAGATAGATAGATAGATAGATAGATGGATAGATAGAAAGTCAAATGAATGGATGGACAGATGGGCAGATGGATGGACAGATGGGCGGATGGATGGCGGACAGAACGCTTCCTTGAATAGTTGTGCTAAAGGTATCTTTTTTGTCGGTAAACTATATTTATACATATTTAAAAAATAATGTTTGCGATAAAACTTTTGTGTTGTAGTGCATACGCCGGCTAAATGTTTCTGAATTAGGTTATTCATTTTGAAATATTCCTTTTTGGGCCGGGGGTCATAAATTATTTTTTTTTATTAAATGAGCTATATACATATAATTTCAACAAAAGCTATTGCATGGGTGGATAGAACTGAATCAAAAACATGCGAAATTTCAGTTTGTGGGGCATAATAATTAGGTTTTTGAATTAGTACAACCATTTGACATTTTTGCGTTTGGGGCCGGGGGCCGTATTTTTTAATTTTTTTTTTTTGAAGGCAGCTAAACAGAGCTACTGCATGGGTGCATCAATTGATACAATTAGTGTGTTGACTAACATTGTAAAAGCCATGCTTTTGTATGTGGCCTGCTGACGCCTCGTAAAACTTTCAAAATTTTCTCGTGTACGCACCAGACGTGTACGCACCAGACGGTGTACGCACCAGACGGTGTACGCACCAGACGGTGTACGCACCAGACGGTGTACGCACCAGACGGTGTACGCACCAGACGGTGTACTCACCAGACGGTGTACGCACCAGACGGTGTACGCACCAGACGGTGTACGCACCAGACGGAAAAAAACAAAAACTATTTTCTATTTAAAAATTACTTTCAAAAATTTAATTAAATTACAAACACTTTTTTCTGTATGTGGCATTGCAATGCATGCGGGGTTCTCTTCTGTATGTGGCATTGCAATGCATGCGGGGTTCTCTTCTGTATGTGGCATTGCAATGCATGCGGGGTTCTCTTCTGTATGTGGCATTGCAATGCATGCGGGGTTCTCTTCTGTATGTGGCATTGCAATGCATGCGGGGTTCTCTTCTGTATGTGGCATTGCAATGCATGCCGGGTTCTCTTCTGTATGTGGCATTGCAATGCATGCCGGGTTCTCTTCTGTATGTGGCATTGCAATGCATGCCGGGTTCTCTTCTGTATGTGGCATTGCAATGCATGCCGGGTTCTCGCTAGTGACTTAATAAAAAGTTTAAAACAAAGTTTACAAGAAAGGAAACAAAGTTCAGCTGTGGTAGAAAATCAGTTTCTTGCTTGCAACCATGAAGTTTAAAATTTTTACTTTTTTATTCAGAAATTCACCATTATGTGTGTTATTTTGTGATTTTGTAGTTTCCACATATCGTGGTCAATCGGGGCCCTCCTGCTGGCCTTGTGTTCAGCAGTGGACATTCCTCTGACCAGTCACTGGAGTGGAGGCTTCCAGGGGGACGCGTGCTTTGATATCAAAGAAGAACTTCATTCATGGACTGTGACCTTGACATTTGACAAGGCCGTCGAGAGCCTTGATGTAAGTTTCTATGCATGCATTACATTTCTACCCATTCATTACATTTCTATACATGCCTTACATTTCTACACATTCATTACATTTCTATACAAGTATTTTATTTCTATACACGTATTTCATTTCCATTAAAAAAAAATTGAATTAATTGAAAATCCATCCAGGGAATTCTTTCATACGTTACCTGTCAAATGGTGTAGAGTATTTTAGAATTGATTATTTATTATTCGCATTCGTACATCATGGAGCTAAACCTTGTCTCCTGTATAATGGAGCTAAACATTGTTTCGTATATGATGGATTTAAACCTTGTCTCGTGTATGAATGAGCTAAACCTTTTCTACTGCATGATGGAGCTAAACCTTGTATCGTGTATGATGGAGCTAAACCTTGTCTACTGTATGATGGAGCTAAACATTGTCTCGTGTATGATGGAGCTAAACCTTGTCTACTGTATGATGGAGCTAAACCTTGTCTACTGTATGATGGAGCTAAACCTTGTCTCATGTATGATGGAGCTAAACCTTGTCTCATGTATGATGGAGCTAAACCTTGTCTACTGTATGATGGAGCTAAACCTTGTCTACTGTATGAAGGAGCTAAACCTTGTCTACTGTATGAAGGAGCTAAACCTTGTCTACTGTATGAAGGAGCTAAACCTTGTCTATTGTATGAAGGAGCTAAACCTTGTCTACTGTATGAAGGAGCTAAACCTTGTCTCGTGTATGAAGGAGCTAAACCTTGTCTCTTGCAGGTGTGGGTGGCTGACATCACTGAGACGAAAGATGGTGGCAAGGTCTATGTGTTACACAACAAAGAATGGAACAAAGACGAACACGTTGGAGACCGGCTGTGTATCTCCTTCATGGGACACAGTGAGTTAACGCATGAGTCTGAAACAAAACACAATTCGCAAACAATACATGAGTCCCAAACAATACATGAGTCCCAAACAATACACGAGTCCCAAACATCACATGAGTCCCAAAAACAAACGTGAGTCTCGAACAGCACCTGAGTCCCAAACAATACATGAGTCTCAACATTACAAGGTCATTTAATTATTTGTCAGTTTTAGTCATGTGCTACTTGAAATGTCAAAAAGTTATGTTTGATCTTCATCATAACTTACAATGACATTTTGAAAACTGACATTCTTACTTTTTCTCCCGTACCGAAGTATGACCTAAGGTATGTCATAAGTGATTTAACTAAACACCAGTATCCTACCTAAGGTTGTGGTCTTCCTTGACCCATCTAGCCACCGCTATCTTGCCTAAGGTTGTGGTCATCCTTGACCCATCTAGCCACCGCTATCTTACCTGAGGTTGTGGTCATCCTTGACCCATCTAGCCACCGCTATCTTGCCTAAGGTTGTGGTCATCCTTGACCCATCTAGCCACCGCTATCTTGCCTAAGGTTGTGGTCATCCTTGACCCATCTAGCCACCGCTATCTTGCCCGAGGTTGTGGTCATCCTTGACCCATCTAGCCACCGCTATCTTGCCCAAGGTTGTGGTCATCATTGACCCATCTAGCCACCGCTATCTTGCCCAAGGTTGTGGTCATCATTGACCCATCTAGCCACCGCTATCTTGCCTAAGGTTGTGGTCATCCTTGACCCATCTAGCCACCGCTATCTTGCCTAAGGTTGTGGTCATCCTTGACCCATCTAGCCACCGCTATCTTGCCTAAGGTTGTGGTCATCATTGACCCATCTAGCCACCGCTATCTTGCCCAAGGTTGTGGTCATCGATGACCCTTACTGGTCACATAAATCTGACCTAATGTTACGTTCATCCTTGACCCAACTAGCCACTGATATATAACGTAATGTTTCAGTCATCCTTGACCCAACTAGCCACTGATATATAACNTCTAGCCACCGCTATCTTGCCCAAGGTTGTGGTCATCCTTGACCCATCTAGCCACCGCTATCTTGCCTAAGGTTGTGGTCATCCTTGACCCATCTAGCCACCGCTATCTTGCCCAAGGTTGTGGTCATCATTGACCCATCTAGCCACCGCTATCTTACCTGAGGTTGTGGTCATCCTTGACCCATCTAGCCACCGCTATCTTACCTGAGGTTGTGGTCATCCTTGACCCCTCTAGCCACCGCTATCTTACCTAAGGTTGTGGTCATCCTTGACCCATCTAGCCACCGCTATCTTACCTAAGGTTGTGGTCATCCTTGACCCATCTAGCCACCGCTATCTTACCTAAGGTTGTGGTCATCCTTGACCCCTCTAGCCACCGCTATCTTGCCCGAGGTTGTGGTCATCCTTGACCCATCTAGCCACCGCTATCTTACCTAAGGTTCTGGTCATCCTTGACCCCTCTAGCCACCGCTATCTTGCCCGAGGTGTTGGTCATCCTTGACCCATCTAGCCACCGCTATCTTACCTAAGGTTGTGGTCATCCTTGACCCCTCTAGCCACCGCTATCTTGCCTAAGGTTGTGGTCATCACTGACCCATCTAGCCACCGCTATCTTGCCTAAGGTTGTGGTCATCCTTGACCCATCTAGCCACCGCTATCTTGCCTAAGGTTGTGGTCATCCTTGACCCATCTAGCCACCGCTATCTTGCCTAAGTTTGTGGTCATCCTTGACCCATCTAGCCACCGCTATCTTGCCTAAGGTTGTGGTCATCATTGACCCATCTAGCCACCGCTATCTTGCCCAAGGTTGTGGTCATCGATGACCCTTACTGGTCACATAAATCTGACCTAATGTTACGTTCATCCTTGACCCAACTAGCCACTGATATATAACGTAATGTTTCAGTCATCCTTGACCCAACTAGCCACTGATATATAACGTAATGTTTCAGTCATCCTTGACCCAACTAGCCACCGCTATCTTGCCTAAGGTTGTGGTCATCAATGACCCTAACTAGACGCATACATCAGACCTAGTGTTACGGTCATCCTTGACCCTTGACCCCTCATGTTCTGTAGTATAACTTCTCATATATACGTCACTTAAGATCGTCTTTCTCTCTGAACACAGCCACAGGGGATCTCAACCCAAAGGTTACAGGTACCATTCAAGGTGGAACAGATGGTGGCTCACAGAATCCCGTGACCAGTAAGTGAACGGCAAACTTTTAATGTCTCAGGTTCATGCTCCCTTAGATAAGCCTCTTATTATATATTGGATACGCCTATTAAAGATATTTGATAGGTCTCTTATTAGATATTGATACGCCTCTTATTAGTTATTGGATACAGCTCTTATTAGTTATTGGATACGCCTCTTATTAGTTATTGGATGCGCCTCTTTTTAGTTATTGGATACACCTCCTATTAGTTATTGGATGCGCCTCTTATTGGTCCTTCACTATAGACTGCTACGATGGGGAGTGGGGTTACATTATATACCACCGCTGATATGGGGGGCGGATGGTGTCCAAGAAAACTCCCCAAAGTCATTTACTCAAGCACCATCAAATGGAACCATATCTATATTACAGCTTTTCCTGGAGAAACTGTCCAGACGAATGCGCCTACGACACAAAGACCATGTAAGTGTTCTAGCCGTTGTCAAATGTCTGGTGTCGACACGTGACTAGTATAGCTGCTACGTGATGAAATGAAATGATAGCATATGCCCTTAATGCAGTGCTTCTCAACCTTCCTAATGCCGCGACCCTTTAATACAATTCCTAATGTTGCGACGACCCCCCAGCCAAAAAAAATTACCTTCGTTGCTACTTCATAACTGAAGAGCATATGTGTTTTCAGATGGTGTTAGGCGACCCCTGGGAAAGGGTCGTGCGACCCACAAGGGGGTCGCGACCCATAGGTTGAGAACCGCTGCCTTAATGCATGCACCGGGCCTGTTCACTGTGTGATGAAATGAAATGTTAACATGTGGATATAATGCATGAACCGGGCCTGCTCACTATGTCATAAAATAAAATGTGGACATATGGACATAATGCATTTTACAACGTCAGCAAAGGTGATACCAAAACGCGTAATTAAAATAAGTCTAACTCCACGGTTAAATTTATCATCAGATATTTTATTTCCATATCAGACAATATATAACTGACATTGTTTTGTATCTGAACAAATTAAACATGAAACTCAGTTCCTTCGTTATTAAAAAAAAAAGTTAATGTAAAATGTTCAATTGATTTTAAAATATATATCTATATATATATCTATATATATATATATATATAAATATATAGACTATACAAAATAATCTGAACAGTTGTACTTCCAACTGGCGATGGAGACACTGGTACCCTCAAAGTGACCAATGATTGGTCCGGCAATTTTGAAGGTTACATCGACATCCCAGTTACTGAAGATGTGTTTGGTTGGGTGATGAACGTCAGCTTCAGCAAACCTGTCACTGGCATGACCAATGTAAGTCAGTGTTGTAACATAGAGGGTAATCATCGTATGTGTTGTAACAAAGAAGGTAATCAATGTAAGTCAGGGTTGTAACATAGAAGGTAATCAAATGCTGAGATATCGCCTGGTTACAACTCTTTAATGAAGTTATAAAAGTGCTGAGATATTTCCTGGTTACAACTCATTAAGGATGTTATGAAAGTAGCGGGCATAAAGTCGTTTATATTTTATTTCTTAGTTTGAGATTGGTGACGCCATCTACCACTCCACCGATGGCTACAACTGGGCAGTGGTCAACAGACCAGAGCATGTGGCTTATAAGGCTGGGACAACACTCCATCTCAAGTAAGTGTTGCAATGTCACTGGGACAACACTCAATCTCAAGTAAGTGTTGCAATGTCACTGGGACAACACTCCATCTCAAGTAAGTGTTGCAATGTCACTGGGACAACACTCCATCTCATGTAAGTGTTGCAATGTCACTGGGACAACGCTCCATCTCAAGTAAGTGTTGCAATGTCACTGGGACAACGCTCCATCTCAAGTAAGTGTTGCAATGTCACTGGGACAACGCTCCATCTCAAGTAAGTGTTGCAATGTCACCACAGGAATAATATGGCGGTCATTTGTGTCTTCAGTTAGGAGAAATATTCTTCCAATGTTAGTTACTTTAAATGTTCTTGCCTGTGTCCCCGTATCCTTGGTGTGTCTGTGTCCCCCATCACCCTGGTGTGTCTGCGTCCCCATCACCCTGGTGTGTCTGTGTCCCCCATCACCCTGGTGTATCTGTGTCCCCAATCACCCTGGTGTGTCTGTGTCCTCATCACTCTGATGTGTCTGTTTCCCCATCACCCTGGTGTGTCTGTGTCCCCATCACCCTTGGTGTGTCTATGTCCCCCATCACCCTTGGTGTGTCTGTGTCCCCATCACCCTGGTGTGTCTGAGTCCCCCATCACCCTTGTGTGTCTGTGTCCCATCACCCTGGTGTGTCTGTGTACCCATCACCCTGGTTTCTATGTCCCCCATCACCCTTGGTGTGTCTGTGTCCCCATCACCCTGGTGTGTCTGAGTCCCCCATCACCCTTGTGTGTCTGTGTCCCATCACCCTGGTGTGTCTGTGTACCCATCACCCTGGTGTGTCTGTGTCCCCCATCACCCTGATGTGTCTGTGTCCCCATCACTCTGGTGTGTCTGTGTCCCCCATCACCCTGGTGTGTCTGTGTCCCCGTACCCTTGATGTGTCTGTGTTCCACGTACCCTTGGTGTGTCTGTGTCCCCATCACCCTTGGTGTGTCTGTGTCCCCATCACCCTTGTGTGTCTTTGTTCCCGTACCTTTGGTGTGTCTTTGTTCCCGCACCCTTGTTGTGTCTTTGTTCCCGTACCCTTGTCGCGTCTGCGTTTCCCACACCCTTGTTGTGTCTTTGTTCCCGCACCCTTGTTGTGTCTTTGTTCTCATACCCTTGGTGTGTCTGTGACCCCGTACCCTTGGTGTGTCTGTGTTACCCACACCATTGTTGTGTCTGTTTTTCCCGTGTTTTTCTTTGGTGTGTCTAGTATTAATATATGTCTCAGCCTTGACGAAATTAAAAATCATGGAAGCCCTGTTCATAGTTAACCGTCTTAACTAAAAACAACTTGCCCGTCATTGATTGGTCTTTAAAAACACGCCTACAGCCACATCTGTGGCTGTTAGAATGTACAGCAGACGCTGCAATAAATGTTAAAAGTTAGGTCCATCATGGGCAGGCCCCGTCTGTTAGTCTTACATGTCAATCTGTGAGGTCCTTTACGGTCAGTGCTCATCTGTTGATATCTCCTCGTTTTTTTTTCATTAGGTTTACTGGAGCTTATTCAGGATCCCCTCCACCATCTGCACAGGCTAAACTGTTCAACTTAGGCAAAGATGCCTGGACTGTTCAAACAGCCCCTAATTGTAAGTTCTGGTTATGGATCTTCATTTCATACAAGCTATCTTCATTTATAATAAAGGATTGAATGGCTCCATTTGAAAAGAATGTCTTTGCTGTTTTCCCAGGTCTATCATTGTCACGCTTACACATGTTTGAGATAAGAGATGTTCTGTGTTACATTTATTTCCACATTGCTAAATACTATTCAACAGTTCTAAAAACAACAACACATTTACTATTGTTTTCATGATAAATTAAATTCGTAGTTAATTTGGCTTTGACAATGTGCATGAAAATTATGTTGATTGCTGGAGTCTTAATTAAAAAATTGCTATTTTAACCAATCTTAAATTTAAATCCTTGACTGCGTAATAATTATGTATATTGATGCGTTAAATGTAAAGAGCATGTTTGCGTCTGCTCCATTTCAGCGGACAAGTCCAAGTACAACTACAACGACGTCCTTCAGAAGTCCATCTTGTTCTACGAGGCACAGCGGTCAGGAAAACTTCCTGAGAATAAACGAATTCCGTGGAGATTTGACTCCGCGCTTGGAGACAAAGGGAACGATGGGGAAGATTTGACTGGAGGATGGTATGATGGTAAGTTATCATAGGTGGTGTTTCTGCAAACAGTTACAGATAAAGGAATTTTATAGACTGTCTGGGTAAACTCTTGTTGTCAGAGAAGTTCTGGACTTAGCGCATAAAAGCTTTATTCTACACAAATTCAAATCAGAAATTTTCGCAGCACAAATGTTGAAAAAACACGATTTAAAAGATTTTTCTGAGTGTTAAATTAAACCAACGTTGACTTAAATATTGTGTTCAATAATGGACACAACATAGACAAACGTGTAGTCAAATGATATTTATAACTAAATTAAGGCAGACATCGTAGCCCCTTGGCTTCTCAGGTAATATTAGCTTTTAATACTAATTACATTGTAGTTAATTGTTTGTCCTTATCTAAGCATTTCCAATACATCGTAACAAAACAATTCGATGAAAGTTAACATACGGTTTGTGTCGTTTAATTTCGTAGAAGTTTACCTTGTTCAACCATCTTATAATAAAAGAAGTTTATCTTTGTTCAACCATCTTATAATAAAAGAAGTTTATCTTTGTTCAACCATCTTATAATAAAAGTCTTCACTCGCTAACCTGACGGCCGTGCGCTTGTTATTTGTGCAGCCGGTGACCACGTCAAGTTCAACTTCCCCATGGCCTACAGTGCGACAGTCTTGACATGGGGGTACCTGATGTACACTGATGCTTACAAAGCTGCCGGACAAGAAGATTACTTGCTGGACTGTATCAAATGGCCACTGGACTATTTACTAAAGTGCCACACGAAACCCAATGAACTCTATGTCCAGGTAGTTGGTCAATTTTGAAAAATGTCATTACTAAAATCAGGCATAGCTTTTACAGTTGATAAGTGTGTTATGAACTTCAAAAGTTAGCGCCGGCCATTGTCTTTGACAGAGTGTCAAACATTGTCTTCGACACAAGGTCCAACATTGTCTTCGACACAGGGTCCAACATTACGGACTTTCTTATCAACCAAATCATGTGTCTTATAAAAAATGTGTTTAATTATTTTAAATATATTTTTATAATTTAAAGCGGAGCTAACCCGCATTTCGATAAAGGAGTTATCTTTCCATTTGTTTTTTTTTTACAGCTAGATTATTTCTTGATTAAAATACATTTTTTTTGGTTATCTAGGAAGATAACACATGTTAAAAGGACAAGCACATGTGATTCAAAAGATAATCTTCAGCAGGAAAGCGAAATAATTTGTTTAAATAATTTTTCCTTTCTGATTTTAATACAGAACAAGAGAGACTTTGCCTTTTTTAAAACTAAAACAAAGATATCTTACTCCTACGCCATAGCTAGGGTAACAATATCGTGCACCCACGCGCCTACACACCTACGCACCTACGCCATAACTAGGGTGACAATATCGTACACCTACGCCATAGCTAGGGTGAGAAGATGTTTCTCAAATCTTAGTATTGATTTCTGATCTTGTATGTCCTGTCCTGAGGTTGGAGACGCCGGTCAAGACCACGGTTACTGGGGACCACCGGAGCAGATGACCATGGCCCGCCCCGCTTTTAAGATCACCACCACAAAGCCTGGAAGTGACATTGCCATGGAAACAGCTGCTGCCTTTGCTGCTGGCTACCTGGCCTTCAAAACTAAATGTAATATATGATCCTTTGCATGCTACATGGCCTCCAAAACTAAATGTAATCTATGGTCTTTTGCTGGCTACCCGACCTTCAAAATTAAATGTAATATATGGTCTTTTGCTGGCTACCTGGGCTTCAAAACTAAATTTTATCTGTGGTCTTTTGCTGGCTACCTGGGTTTCAAAACTAAATGTAATCTATGGTATCTTGCTGGCTACCTGGCCTTTAAAACTAAATGTAATTTATGGTGTTTGCTGGCTACATGGCCTTCAAAACTAAATGTAATCTATGGTCTTTTAATGGCTACCTGCTCTTCAAAACTAAATGTAATCTATGGTCTCTGCAAACGTTTAAGTTTAGACTAATTGAAATTTGTAATGAACAATATTTGTAGGACGTAAACTTTCTTTGACCAAAGCAAAGTTATATGTTATAGCATTTTTTTAGCCTGGAATGTCCCTCATTAACACATAAAATTCCAACGGAATGCTTAAAATAAAAAGAAATACTTTTTAGCGTGAATTTAATTTTTTTTTTTTAAATCTTACATTTCCAGTTCTGTACAAATCAGAGATTTAAAGAGGCTAGCATTCACCTGGTATATTAGACCCAGAACTAATGTCCTGAAATAGACTTAATGGTTTGTTTAAAGTTTAGAGTGTTGCTTTCCTTCAAAACCAAAGAAAACGTCATTTCTCATCTCCAGCACCCACCTACGCCGCAACACTGCTGACCCACGCCAAACAGCTGTGGGAATTCGGCATGAACTTCCGGGGAAAGTACAGCGACTCTGTCACAGCCGCAGCTGGGTTTTACAGGTAATCTATATTATTTCAAGCTGATTGAATGAGAACTAGATTGCTTTGAGGTGCATAGGATGGCTGTAGTTGCTATTTCCACAAGAGTTTGTGAAGTTCATGGTCACAGTTTTGGTACAGCTATAATCTCATCCGATTTTAAAAGGAAATATCATTTTCGCTTCAAATGGGGCATACATTAAACGTTTTATAGAAGGGATTTAAGTAATTCCTATGAGTTTTTTAATGTTCATATACAAGATTCACTTTAAAGTAACTAAAACATTGCACTCAACAGCTCTAACTAAAACCTTGCATTCAACAGTTCTAACTAAAACCTTGCACTCAACAGCTCTAACTAAAACCTTGCACTCAACAGTTCTAACTAAAACCTTGCACTCAACAGCTCTAACTAAAACCTTGCACTCAACAGCTCTAACTAAAACATTGCACTCAACAGTTCTAATTAAAACCTTGCACTCAACAGCTCTAATTAAAACCTTGCACTCAACAGTTCTAACTAAAACCTTGAACTCAACAGCTCTAACTAAAACCTTGCACTCAACAGTTATAACTAAAACCTTGCACTCAACAGTTCTAACTAAAACCTTGCACTCAACAGTTATAGCTAAAACCTTGCACTCAACAGTTCTAACTAAAACCTTGCACTCAACAATTCTAACTAAAACATTGAACTCAACAGTTCTAACTAAAACCTTGCACTCAACAGTTATAACTAAAACCTTGCACTCAACAGTTCTAACTAAAACCTTGCACTCAACAGTTATAACTAAAACCTTGCACTCAACAGTTCTAACTAAAACCTTGCACTCAACAGTTCTAACTAAAACCTTGCACTCAACAGTTATAACTAAAACCTTGAACTCAACAGTTATAACTAAAACCTTGCACTCAACAGTTCTAACTAAAACCTTGCACTCAACAGTTCTAACTAAAACCTTGCACTCAACAGCTCTAACTAAAACCTTGCACTCAACAGCTCTAACTTAAACCTTGAAATCAACAGCTCTAACTAAAACCTTGCACTCAACAGTTATAACTAAAACCTTGCACTCAACAGTTCTAATTAAAACCTTGCACTCAACAGCTCTAACTAAAACCTTGCACTCAACAGTTCTAACTAAAACCTTGCACTCAACAGTTCTAACTAAAACCTTGAACTCAACAGTTCTAACTAAAACCTTGCACTCAACAGTTATAACTAAAACCTTGCACTCAACAGTTATAACTAAAACCTTGCACTCAACAGTTATAACTAAAACCTTGCACTCAACAGTTCTAACTAAAACCTTGCACTCAACAGTTCTAACTAAAACCTTGAACTCAACAGTTCTAACTAAAACCTTGCACTCAACAGTTCTAACTAAAACCTTGAACTCAACAGTTCTAACTAAAACCTTGCACTCAACAGTTATAACTAAAACCTTGCACTCAACAGTTCTAACTAAAACCTTGCACTCAACAGTTATAACTAAAACCTTGCACTCAACAGTTCTAACTAAAACCTTGCACTCAACAGTTCTAACTAAAACCTTGCACTCAACAGCTCTAACTAAAACCTTGCACTCAACAGTTCTAACTAAAACCTTGCACTCAACAGTTATAACTAAAACCTTGCACTCAACAGTTATAACTAAAACCTTGCACTCATCAGTTCTATTTAAAACCTTGCACTCAACAGTTATAACTAAAACATTGCACTCAACAGTTCTAATTAAAACCTTGCACTCAACAGCTCTAACTAAAACCTTGCACTCAACAGTTCTAACTAAAACCTTGCACTCAACAGTTCTAACTAAATCCTTGCACTCAACAGCTCTAACTAAAACCTTAAACTCAACAGTTATAACTAAAACCTTGCACTCAACAGCTCTAACTAAAACCTTGAACTCAACAGCTCTAACTAAAACCTTGAACTCAACAGTTATAACTAAAACCTTGCACTCAACAGTTATAACTAAAACCTTGCACTCAACAGTTATAACTAAAACCTTGCACTCAACAGTTGTAACTAAAACCTTGCACTCAACAGTTATAACTAAAACCTTGCACTCAACAGTTATAACTAAAACCTTGCACTCAACAGTTATAACTAAAACCTTGCACTCAACAGTTATAACTAAAACCTTGCACTCAACAGTTCTAACTAAAACCTTGCACTCAACAGTTCTAACTAAAACCTTGCACTCAACAGCTCTAACTAAAACCTTGCACTCAACAGTTCTAACTAAAACCTTGCACTCAACAGTTCTAACTAAAACCTTGCACTCAACAGTTCTAACTAAAACCTTGCACTCAACAGTTCTAACTAAAACCTTGCACTCAACAGTTCTAACTAAAACCTTGCACTCAACAGCTCTAACTAAAACCTTGCACTCAACAGTTCTAACTAAAACCTTGCACTCAACAGTTATAACTAAAACCTTGAACTCAACAGTTATAACTAAAACCTTGCACTCAACAGTTATAACTAAAACCTTGCACTCAACAGCTCTAACTAAAACCTTGAACTCAACAGCTCTAACTAAAACCTTGCACTCAACAGTTCTAACTAAAACCTTGCACTCAACAGTTCTAACTAAAACCTTGCACTCAACAGTTCTAACTAAAAACTTGCACTCAACAGTTCTAACTAAAACCTTGCACTCAACAGCTCTAACTAAAACCTTGCACTCAACAGCTCTAACAACATCACAGATGAACTTTGCTGGGGATCTATCTGGTTGTACCAAGCAACCAACGACAGCAAATATTTGGCCGAAGCAGAGAAGACTTTAGATGGGGACCCAGCCTGGGGCATGTCATGGGATGACAAGACAATCGCCACTCAGGTAAATACCATTGACATTTCAGGACAAAATAATCGTTATTCAGGTGAGCAGGTAGCATTAAAGGTAGCCCACAATAAACTCAGATGGTACGCCCTTAATGGCAAGCGGATGGTATAGCCTAAATGGTCAGCTGATGGTATTGCCTCAGTGATTAGCTGATGGTATTGCCTCAGTGATTAGCTGATGGTATTGCCTCAGTGATTAGCTGATGGTATTGCCTCAAAGATTAGCTGATGGTATTGCCTCAATGGTCAGCTAATTGTATCGCCTCAATAGTCAGCTGATATTATTGCCTCAATGGTCAGCTGATAGTATTGCCTCAATGGTCAACAGTTGATTTTGCCTCAATGGTCAGCTGATTGTTTCGCCTCAAAAGTCAGCTGATATTATTGCCTCAATGGTCAGCTGATAGTATTGCCTCAATGGTCAGCTGATGGTATTACCTCAATGGTCAGCAGTTTATTTTGCCTCAATGGTCAGCTGATTGTTTCGCCTCAAAAGTCAGCTGATATTATTGCCTCAATGATCAGCTGATAGTATGGCCTCATTGGTCAGCTGATGGTATTACCTCAATGGTCAGCAGTTGATTTTGCCTCAATGGCCAGTGCATGGTATTGTCTCAATGGTCAGCGGATGGTATTGCTTCAATGGTAAGAGCATGGTATTACCTCCATGGTCAGTGGATGGTAATGCCTCAATGGTCAACGGATAGTACAAATAAATGTGTATTAGAAACTTTAACAAAAAGATTATATATTTATGGTGAAATAATTTTCATTCGTTTTAAAATATACATTTTTCGCTGTCTTTAAAATAAGAATTAATCTTTATATCAGTTTTAAAAATTACTCAGACATTAAAATAAATGTTCAAGAAGAAGCTCGTGGCCAGAAGTCAACCACTTGATACATGTACTCTCATCATAAGTGTCTAGAAAGTTCCACCAGGATTCTCGTTTTATGAACAGTGATCTAAACCTTTTAGGGATACTTATGACATGACCCATCTTAGCTTTGTATCTACAGGTCCTTCTATACAAACTGACCAAGAATGACAAATACAAAGCAGCTGTAGAAGGTTCCTACAAATCTTGGTTCCCTGGTGGTTCCATTCCTTACACACCAAAAGGCCTGGCTTACAGACTTCAGTGGGGATCACTCAGATATTCATGTAAGATTCATGTTTATTGGCAATTTTCTTACCAGACAAAATTACAGCTTCATTTTTTAATGATTTATTTATCTCATCAATTTGTTATAAATATGACTGGACCCTAATCCTGATGACATCAGTCACCAGTTTTCGACTGTATGTTTTAATGAGTTATCGATTTCTACTCTACGTTCATGTAAATCACTTCTCTCTCTCTCTCTCTCTCTTTCTCCCCCTCCCCTCTCTCTTTCTTTTTTTCTCCCCCCCCCTATCTCTTCTTAACATTTGTAACTATTTAAAGATTCGAACCCTAACCCACGATAGCATTTGCTTTTCTCACGTGCTCACTCTTTAGAGTCGAGGTTTGTCTGCTTGTGTCTATCCATACAATGTTTCCAAAGTTCTATTTTCAAACTTTCCGATTGGCAGCCAACATGGCGATGGCAGCACTGGCAGCAGCAGATGCTGGTATCAACCCTACAGAGTACAGACGTTGGGCCATGTGTCAGATCCACTATGCCCTTGGTGACACTGGATTCAGTTACGTCATTGGATTTGGGAACAAGTATCCACTCAGACCTCACCACAGATCCAGGTAAATGGATAATCAGATTTTCAATCAAATTATTTATTAAGCTTATGATTAAAAAAAATAAATTCTTAAATTTAGACCCAATGTCATCAATATTTCTTTCCTTACGCAAGTAAATAAGTCTCAATTCATCAGAAGAAGAATTTTAAAAAATAATTTGAAAGATGACTAGCCAAGAAATGTTCCAGTTTCGCCAACAAAGTTACCAAATTTTATTCTATCCAAATATATTTAGCTCATGCCCCAACCTTCCTGCCAAATGTGGCACACAGATCATGCCTCTGAAAGAGCCCAATGTACACATCTTGTATGGCGCCCTGGTCGGTGGCCCTGGATCAAGTGACGATTACACAGATGACAGGTCAAACTATGTCAACAACGAGGTGGCCTGTGATTACAATGCTGGTTTCCAAACAGCTGTTGCCGGTAAGCTAGTGCGGCAATATCACGTCTTTTCACACGGAATGTCATTTGGGTCGGGTAGGGTGGGACTTTCGACCCCCCCTCCCCCACCCCGATTTGCAGGTTTTATTTAAATGGCTGTATACTTCGGCGCCTCCATTAATAAACACCTAACAATTTCCCGAGTATTGGAATAAGATAATTTTCTTAAAATAATCGTGTTTCATTCTTAGGACTTAAATCCCTGTGGCTGAGAACTGAACACCCTGAGCAAAAAGGTGACGCAACATGCCCTTTCCATAGCGGAAGTGGTACTTCAGGGGGCGTGGTTGGCTAAACACAAAAGGAAGTGAGGAACTGAAGAAATATCACACGCACCTTTTAACTTTGCATTAAATTATTTTACTATTTCTTTTGTTGTTGAAATCGGAAAAAGTAAATATATTTCATTCTACTCGTATTGTTATTTTTATATGTTATTTTTCTTTATGCTTTTGTGTCAAAATCTGATCGACATTTTTTATGTAGTAACCCCATTTAGTCCAAATGTTAAGGTGAGCTTTCGTACTTATTGTACCAGGACAATACTGTCTTTTGGGGGGACATTTTTTTTGGTGTGTTGTCAACTAAGATAACCAACAGTTCAAGGCTACAAAATATTGAAATAATTTATAGATATATTTATTTATTTAGGCATTTTTTATATAGCGCTTACCATAAAGCTCTAAGCGCTTTACAATTGTTAAAAACATGTAAACTAAGTAAATAAAAATGAGACACTAGGATAGTAACTACTATACTATAGAAACAATGAAAATGGCTATAAAACGAGGACACTTTGACACTTCAGGATCAACCCGAAACAGAAAATGAGGTAGGGCAAGGAGGGTGCATCACAGGTCATAGGCGGACCTAAACAGATGAGTTTTGAGGGACTTTTTGAAAATGGACGAGGTTTCACAATGACGGATATGGAAGGGGAGCTGGTTCCAGAAAGTGGGCCCATGGAAGCAGAAGGAGCGTTCACCGATGGTCTTAGTTTTGGTTCTTGGGATTTATTGTTGAATACTCATGCAACATATACATTTTAAACGTATTTTGACAAAGTTATTATTTTAAAAAAAAAATGTATCTAATTTTATATAGCATAATGATATTTTAAAATCAATAATATATCATGCACATAAACATATGACGTACATAAAACATCTAATGTACATAAACATATGACGTACATAAAACATCTAATGTACATAAACATATGACGTACATAAAACATCTAATGTACATAAACATATGACGTACATAAAACATCTAATGTACATAAACATATGACGTACTTAAACATCTAATGTACATAAACATATGACGTACATAAAACATCTAATGTACATAAACCCTTGGAAAATACAAATGCACTGACAAAATTATCCGTATAAAAACTCTGATCAGGTATGGGTCATCTTTCAGTTATTGATGATTCCTTGGAACTAAACACCGACAATGTTGATTTTAAATCAAGTCTTTGACCTAAATCAGATGCAATAACCAAAACATCAAGGACGTTAAATCTGTCTTTACCCATTGGATCCATAGAAATAACGCAGAGTTGGAACTCTATTAAGTTTGGCCAGAGACTTATCACATAGTTGGAACTCTATTAAGTTTGGCCAGAGACATATCACATAGTTGGAACTCTATTAAGTTTGGCCAGAGACATATCACAGTTGGAACTCTATTAAGTTTGGCCAGAGACATATCACATAGTTGGAACTCTATTAAGTTTGGCCAGGGCAAAAATTACGTAACTTATTCAGATAATATTCGTGCCTGTAGTACCGTTCTGAAAAATCTTGTGAAGATTGCTTCCACAAAAGATTGATTGCAATGAAGATTGATTCCAGTGAAGATTGATTGCAATGAAGATTGATTCCAGTGAAGATTGATTGCAATGAAGATTGATTCCCGTGAAGATTGATTGCAATGAAGATTGATTCCCGTGAAGATTGATTCCAGTGAAGATTGATTGCAATGAAGATTGATTCCCGTGAAGATTGATTGCAATGAAGATTGATTCCAGTGAAGATTGATTGCAGTGAAGATTGATTCCAGGGGAGGCATTAAGAATATCAGCCTGCATTTATGTGTGTGACCTCATACAAGTTTGCAAATATCTTGAGATTGCTTGTTAGCTAATTTGTCATAATTAATAATTTTTCATACCAGTGAAAATATCTTGAGATTGCTTGTTAGCTAATTTGTCATAATTAATAATTTTTCATACCAGTGAAAATATCTTGAGATTGCTTGTTAGCTAATTTGTCATAATTAATAATTTTTCATACCAGTGAAAATATCTTGAGATTGCTTGTTAGCTAATTTGTCATAATTAATAATTTTTCATACCAGTGAAAATATTACCCCAGAAAACATAGCTTCTGTAAACAAAACAACAAAATAGGTGTACACAAATTAAATAAGTAAACAATTTGTTTAAGTTGGCGAAAAGTACAATAATAATGACGTAACTAAGTTACCATTTAAAATCTTGAGACTCTCAAATTTAAAGCTTGTATTGGGAAAATTAAATGTATCTACTTAATATTTTTACGTCATGTAAATTTGAGGTCCTGACAGGACACCTTTAAAAAAATATGATTTAAGAAAATGTATTAATGAAATAGTTTAAGAAAAAATTGTTTATAAAATTATAATACAACATTACTATTAAGTAACTGTAACAGACCATGTCTGCAATTTTGCATGGGTAACAGTAACAAATTAAAATAATGCATTTATATAAACACCAAAATGTCCACAAACAGCACATAAAAGGACACCTAAATATCAACGAACAATACATACCGATCACGTCAAAGGACAGCAAAATATCAACTAGTAATGCATATCGGTCACGTCAAAGAACAGCTAAATATCAACTAGTAATGCATACAGGTCACGTAAAAGGACAGGTAAATATCAACTAGTAATGCATACAGGTCACGTCCAAGGACAGCTAAATGTCCACTAGCAACACATCCAGGTCAAAGGAATCTAAATATCTACTTGCATTTTGTGTTGCTCTCCCATCAAATGTAGAATGATGAAAAACGAAATTCAGGTATGCACCAAAATATATTTCTACATTTTGAATTTAACACGCATTGATTGGAGAGGGCTCACTATCCGTCCCTAGATCCCTCCGCCCCCCCCACCACTTTTGTTTGGGAGCCGCCGTAGCCCTAGATGTTTGCCCCAAAGATTAACTTAACAAACCTTAGTTTAAAAAAAAGCGGGTTTATACTTAAGTCGTGATTTCGGAAAGGTGTGTTGGCAAAAAATGGTGGGTGGTTTGGGGGGGGTGGGGGGGCAGTAGAATATCCAAATAACTCAGGGTTGGTGGCTACCCGAGTGGAAAAAAAGGGGGGGGGGTTGGGGGGGGGGGGGGGGGAGGGGGTCAGAAAACACAAGATCCGCCAAGGATTGTGATTGAGAATCATATAAGAAATTGATTTGGTCGACTAAATAGCACCCTAAATGTAAAAGTGATGGTTGCAAGTGTTTGTCTTGAGGTTTGCGACAGTTACCTCAACATAACTTTCAAGTAAAACACGAAACCCATTGTGTGTGTGTGAGCAACAAATAAAAATAATTCTCTTGAGATGTTCCCATAGCGTGACAACGGTTCTCAACATATTAAAGAGGATACACATCCCGTCTTAATGTTTGTATGTTAACTAGAGACCGACCAAATTTCGCTTCGATGTCGGCGCCGAAAGTTGCCATTTAATCACTTTCGGCCAACTTTTGGTTTCGGCCTAAACAGAAAAGTTAAAATTTGGTTTAATTTCGGTTTCGGCCAAAAGTGACTGAGGTTTTCGGTCATCTACCAGAAGTCAGACTGTCTGTCGCTAGGCCGGCAATCAGACATTCCTTAGTGTTCGACGTCCTGCTGTCATCGTATTTTATATACTAATAATAATAATAATAAAGTTCATTTAAAAAACACGCTTCATCGCCAAAGCGCGGTACAAAGTCAACAAAAAACAAATCTATAATTTACCACATTTAAAACAAACGCAACACTGCAAAAACTAATTACAAGCATACAATTGCAAAGTCTTTCTAGTCAGTTCAACCCGGAGCAAATCAGCCATTATGCATTTACTGGAAAATAAGGTAGACAATCATCCCAGAATTTATTTGCGAAATAGATGTGTCTTTAAATCGGTTTTAAAGGACTCCAGTGTCTGGTTGTTTCTGAGATCGACAGGAAGGGCGTTCCAAATTGTTGGACCAGCAAATGCGAAAGTGCGCTTTCCGTAAGTCTCAAGGCAAACACGTGGTGTCGAGAGTTTGCCACTATCGGATGAGCGGAGCTCTCTAGTGGGTACATAAGGCGTAAGCAGCTCTTTCAGATAGGACGGCGCCAGGTCATGTAAGCAGCGGTAGCACAACGTTGCGATTTTGTACTCTATGCGAGCACGCACCGGCAGCCAATGCAACTCTCTCAGAAGTGTTTTTGCATGGTCGAATTTGCGTTTGCGGAGAACAATGCGAGTCGCATTATTCTGTGCTATTTGAATTTTATCCAGGAGCGTAGCTGGAAGACCCACCATGAGAGCATTGCAATAGTCCATGCGTGATAGCACAAATGCAGACATCAGCCTCTTTGTTGTATCAATTGTTAGGAAGGGCCTGATGTGACTAATCCTGCGCAGCTCCAGAAAAATCGCCTTGCATTGCATGTTAATATGACTTTCAAAATTTAGTCTTCTATCTAGGTAGACACCCAGGTACCGCACTGTTTGAGCTAACTCAATACGCACACCTGAGTGAGTAATGGATGTCGTGTTATTTGCAGATTTCTGTTTCTGAGCGGTCGCAATGGGGAGCAGCTCAGTCTTATCATCATTTAATTTGAGCTTGTTAATGGTCATCCAGTGCTTAACCGACTCCATTGTCTTCTTTTTCATACTGAGCAGCTGAGGGAACTGAGAAGTAATCACGGATTGATGAAGTTGTGTATCGTCCGCGAACATGTGATACAACATGTCAAACTGCCTGATCTCTGCACCCAGGGGCTGAATGTACATCGTGAAAAGCATCGGGCCTAGAACTGAGCCCTGAGGTACTCCGAATTCGAGATTAGATTTCTTCGAGGTCAAGCCGTTTGAAATAACTGACTGGACCCGATTATTCAGATACGATCGGAACCAACACAGGACTAATACTCTGCGAAAACTCCTCACAGCTGCCTGATGACCTACTAGTCCTTTATTTCCAAAAAATCAATTTCAAGTAAGCCTAGTCAAATAGTTTTGTGGAAGAAAAACTAATGGAATGGTCATATTTAGATCATTATTTTTGTTTTAATTTTCTTCAAAAAAAATTTTAAAAAAATTGGGAACCGTAGGTTTATTCTATTCATTTATTTGTGACATTCATTTTGATAAAAATATATCATTAACAAGTTTATGTTTTCATAGGCAATTAAAGGTGAATAATATTGCATTCTCCTAAGGAATGCTCATATTTCCATTATTATTTTTGTTTTATTAAAAAAAAAAATTAAACTTTTTCAGTTGGTTTATTTCTTGCAATTCCTCCTTCTCATGCTCATCAACATTGCTGTGGACGAAATAAGACACGTGTGCATGTATCACTGCTTCGTATAATAATTATGTAGTAGGCCTACTGCAGACCTGTTTACTTTTATGATTTTGGCGACCAATTTAGATGTTTTTTGCGAGTCTCCGTTGAGACCCCTCAGAACAACAATTTTAAGAGACCCGTTAAAAAATATTCCCCCCCCCCCATTAAGGGTGAGGGAGGTTGGTCGCCAAACGAAATAATTACGTCACTAATGCATTGGTAACAGGCTAAATATTACAATGGCGATATCTTGCCAGCTATTTTTGAAAACACAAAGTATTAAGATGACGATAACCACGAAACATTGTCGGTATATTTTTATAGTCTTAATAACTAATATTTAGGTGACAACTGGCTCTATTAGAGCCACAATAATTATTGTAGATACATGTCTAGTTAGCGTTGTAATTATATTATAAAACAAAGGGCACTCAAGGGTCTGTTTTGCATAAATTTCGCCCCGCTCCGGTCCAAATTATCGCTTACCATTAAATATATATATATATATATATATACATATCTATATCTATATATATATNNNGCAAAATTTTTTTAGTAATGTTTAAATGTAGTTTTAATTTACTGTAGTGTATTTGTATGGTGAACGAACGGACAGGACATCAGCTTAGTTACTTTCTCTTTATTTTCTCTTTACTTTAATACATTTTTTGTCTATTTTTGTCTAGAAAAATTTTATCCAATCAATCCAGAAGGGGGGGGGGCAAGTGCCCCCCCTGCCCCTTCCTGCGGGCGCCCATGTATATATATATATATATATATATATATATATAAACATTTAATTACTTTGAAATTAAAATGATATAAGTAAAACTATTCAATAGATGTTCATTTATTAATATTCACGATGATCTCATTTTTTTAAAATAAAAAGAAAGTAAATATTGGTACTTCCCCATCATTTTTCGATGTATGCAATATGCATGCGTCAACGAATTTCAAAATATCTAAATAGTTAGATTTCGGCTTCTCTAATGTTAACATAGCAAAGCTAAACCAAATTTTATTTTTATTTTTAATTAATTCCCCCCCCCCCCCTTCTTTTGTCGTGTCAAGTAAAGAAGATGTTAAGTCGAAACTGCCTCCTATTGTCTGTTGTTTAAAATCCAAAACAAATCTTTATCCACTTTTTTATTCACTTATAAATTATCTTTTCAGACAGAATGGTAAATAAATAGAAATTTGTATCTCTTATAAATCTATGATTATTGACAACTCGTATCCGGAAATTTCGCCGAAAGAAATTTCGTCGACGGTAAATTGATCGACGGAATTGTGGTCAAACGGAAGTTTGGTCGAACAGAAATTTTATCGAACGGAAGTTTGGTCGAACGGAAATTTGATCAAACGGAAGTTTGGTCGAGCGGAAATTTTATCGAACGGAAATTTGATGAACGGAAGTTTGGTCGATTGTTTTTTAAATCTAAGAGGTGCAAGGGAGAAATCTGGATAGTGTAATTTGTTCGAATGTTAGTTTGTTCGAGCGAAATTTTGTTCGATTATTCTTATTATTTTTCTTACAAATAAATTTTTATCTTGCGAGTGAAAATTATGGAGATCTGTTCCAGTGTTCGAAAGGATGTGTGTACGAAAGGAATTTTGTTCAAACTGAAAAATACGAAACGCTATTTAATCATTGAGAAATTAACGTATCAAGTTAACATTTAAATACCACCACTAAAACGTCTTTTTTTTAAAAATGTATTCTTTCGAACAGTTTTTCTATCTCAATCTTTGCCACATTTTTATAAAAATTCTTAGAAAATGGGATAACCTTATTTAAATGTGTGTCGCGGGACACCACCGATTTCTAACAACAAAAGCTATAATTTTGTAAGGTAGTTAGTGGCATCAAATCAAACCGATGGGTAGTCCTTAAATGACAGGTAGTCAAAATGGCATCCTTGTCAGAGGATAACTTTGTTACAAGCACAAAAAATAAAATAAAACTTGTAGTTGATGGCTACATCTACCTGAAACATGGGCGCCCGCAGAAAACTTTCTAGGGGGGGAGGGAAAAAAATCGATTAACTTTCCAAGGGGGGGGGGGCAAACATTTTTTTAGTAATGTTTTAATATAGTTTTAATGTACTGTAGCGTATTTGTATGATGACCGAACGGACAGGACATCAACTGGTATGCAGATGGTACTTTTAAAATACTGCTGTTCCATTATTTTATGCACTTCTTCCAAACAAAACTGTACAAAGTTATATACAACTTTTAAGAGCTATCAAAGACTTGGAATCTACTTGTAATCCTCATACGTTTGCCATAAATGGTGAGTTCCCTCAAACAATTATTCGAGGATGCTTTTTTCACTTCTGCCAGTGTATCTATAGACATTTGCAAACAAATGGTTTGAAGCTAAATTACAACTGTGACCCCGAATTTGCATTAAGGATATAAATGTTATCTGCTTTAGCATTTGTGCCTACGCAACATGTGGTAGATTATATTGAGTTACTTTGCAATACAAATATTTGACCGCCTGAAGCTCAAGTAGTTGTTGACTATTTTGAGGACACATGGATCGGTCGACCTAATCATAGTCACCGTCGACCACCCCGATTTCCCCTTCATATGTGGAATTGCTTTGATGCTAGGTTTGCCAAAAAACCAAAATGCTCTTCAAGGTTGGCACAGGAGGTTTCAGAACCAAGTTTGCGCTGCCCATCCAAACATTTGGAAATTTATAAAAAGCTATCAAACGTGAACAAAGTTTGAACGAACTTTTTATTGAACAATACATCAGTGGTCAAGAGCCTCCTCCAGGAAGAAAACAATATAAAGATTCAGCAGAAAGACCTACTCGCATTGTCAATTCTTTGATCCACATATTCAGGCTGAGGAGGACTATTTACGTGGAATAGAACATGATATTGCCTACTAAAGTGTGACATTAAATTTAATGAACCAACAGTCACAATAGAACTGTTTTATTATATTCATATGTCATACATAACTGTATGAGACTTCATTTTTGGCTATAGTCCTTTTAAAGTTCGTACATCTTGTGATGTTTTGACAAGACCCATTGGTTTCTTTATTTTATCTGTGAGCACTGTAAGTTTTCTGAAATAGTTGTCTTTAAGTACTTACTTCATGATCATGTCAAGAAAGGAAGTATACCCATTGTGTGTTCATTTCTATTAGCCTATTACTCTCTGAAACAATATGTGACATGACCTTATGTTGTTTTAACTTTTTTCTGATATTGATGAATGAGTTTTTCATCTTGCTAATGTGGTTTACATGTTGGAACAAAAGAAACATTTCATGCATTGTAAGTTGTTAAATAGTTAAGTAATGTTTAAATGGATTTAATTGATAATTGAAATAATCTATACCACAGTAAACTTTTCTACTATGAGAGAATATATATATATTCTTCTAGATAGTGACAACTGACAAGAAATAAATTATTTTTGAAACTTCTTTTGATAAATTTCCCATTTTATTTATATTGTGTCTACAAACAAATAAGTATAGTATCTCATGTCTCAATTATATTTTAGTTTTTGGATCGACCTATTTACTGAGAATTTACAATGAAGATTTTAGGTCATCTCGGCTGAAGAAAACCCATATTCATCTAGATTCTAGAATATAGTGTTCTGTGCCAGTGTTTTCAAAGGGATTCAAATAGTGTCCTCAGAGCCTAGTTTTAAATTGATATTTTCATCAAGAAAATCAATGTTTCCTTTTTTATTTATTTAAAGATTATTGGCAAAGTTTAGTCAATACATTTCTAAGAATTCGTAAAGTGAGTAGTTATTAGTGGTTTTATATAGCTCGGTACACGAGACCTAACTTAATTTTCTCAGTGTGTAAAAATATTTGAATTATTTAACTAAAATCAGGTGAAGAGAAAAATAGTGTGTTAATTTCAACTCCACCTATTATTTTTATAGTCATAGAATTTAAATTTCCTTTCAAGTTATTTATTCTAACGTATTATTTTATTTATTTTTTTTTAATGTTTTTTTTTCCAAATTTATTAAAATGAACTTTTTGTCTCAATTGATATTTTGCAAAATTGTGTTAATTTTTTAATTATAATTTTTAAGAAACATTCTTTGTGACAAACTTTAAAAAATGTGTTTGTTTAAGTTCAATGTATAACTGATTGTATGTGAAAGACTTGAAAGTTCCAAATTTAATTATTTTGCAAGATATAAATGTAAGACATATATACTACTCAATCTAACACTACAGTCAAGTACAACTTAATGTTGTTAGCTACTGTTTATAACTTCCATTTAACCTTTTTAATTTTGATTTGTTAAATGGTAGGCATTTTACATGACCTTAATTCTCAGACTTAAATCCTCTTCATAACCTATGGCACAGTTTCTTAACCAGCAATGCCTGCAACCTCAGGGGTTGTGGTGTGCAGTGCAAGGATGTGCTGGAGGACACAAACATAGTTTTAGCTAAAACACATCAAGTGCCAAACAATATAAGATAAATTGAAAAATACATGCCTGAATTATTTTTTAGGAAAAAACAGAAAACAGTTATCTACTAGGAAAACAACACAAGAAAAAAAGAGACAAACATGTTTTAAAAATCACTTTCCATTAATTTTGGTTTGGAAAATGAATGAGGAGACAATAATAAGTGAAGAATGTTAAAGGGCTGGTAAAGAAAGCTTGTAAAATGTTCATTAGTAATATGCAATCATCAGCTCAACTTTCACTTCTGAGCAGAGTCTTCTTTTTATGGGGAATTCTAAAAAAGGATAAGTTATATTTATTAATGTCAAAGTTAATAATGAATGAAGATTAACAATATTTATGCCTATCATAAATATCAATTTAGAAATATTGCTTTGTATACAATATAACTTTGCAGGATTTGGATTTTTCCTCTTAGATATAAAGATGGGTTAGATCTTACATGAAAGTTTTATTTATTTGTTATTAATCAATGAGTATACTGAGTATAGCTACATTTGGACTAGAAATATTATTTCAGACCTGGTGTTTCCCAAATTAAAAGAAAATATAATGAATCAATCTGGCACTGGTACCTAGTGCAATTTTGTACACCAAGCCACCTAATTTAACAGTTTGGAAAAAGCTGCTATTCAAGACTATTGTTTTAATGTCCAGTTCATGTCCATAGTATAGTATTACTTATATTAGGGTAAAGGAGGGCATTAAGCGCCATGTTTTTGAAAAACTTTTTGTTTTTCTCTTTGAAATAAATGAATATTATTAAATTAAAACTGAAAAAAAACCCTATAAATATAAGTATAATTGAGTCTAATAGATCTCCACAATTTCACACCGGAATTCACATGTCTTTGCTGCACAGTTCACACTATCAAATTTTGCGTCAAATTTCTCTTTGAACGCATTTTTTGGTTTTACTATACACTACCACACAGTGCGTTCAAAAAGAAATTGAACTAATGAACTTTTGAATGTGTGAACTGAGCATTGGCAAAAGTAAGCAACCTTTTATTGACAACAAAAACCCCTAAAAATCTTCGTTTCGACCAAATTTCCGTTCGACCAAATTTCCGTTCGACCAAATTTCCGATCGACCAAACTTTCGTTCGATCAAATTTTCGTTCGACAAAACTTACGTTGATCAATTTACCGTCGACGAAATTTCTTTCGACGAAATTTCCGGTAACCTTGACAACTAGCTGTAGCCCGCCAAACATTGGCGACAGCAATGAGTGAACTTCTCATCCACTAAAGTTACTTGACAACTAGCTGTAGCCCGCCAAACATTGGCGACAGCAATGAGTGAACTTCTCATCCACTAAAGTTACTTGACAACTAGCTGTAGCCCGCCAAACATTGGCGACAGCAATGAGTGAACTTCTCATCCACTAAAGTTACTTGACAACTAGCTGTAGCCCGCCAAACATTGGCGACAGCAATGAGT
>CAXITT010000137.1:731387-754816 GCA_964033795.1 Lymnaea stagnalis | reverse complement strand
CCCCCCTTTTTTTTTTCATGATACGTCACTGCACACTTTTTATTACGCGAGCTGGCTGGCAAGCGAGGGTGGCACAGAAGGGGGGGGGGAGTTGGAGCTCTACCACAGTGCGCATGTCTCGAGACCAATGATGGGCAGGCAAGGGAAGGGAGGGGAGGGTTTGCCTGCGTCTTGCTTGCTCAGGCGTATCTATATATAGCCTGTGTCATCTTGTTTGCCCTACTTCTACTATATAAATAGATGGGTAACTTAAACACATTAAAAATATCTTGTGGGTCTTGACGAGGGGCCTTAAGATGTGACCCAACACTTTTAGATCTCATTGTACTTTTTAAAAATCATGGTACTTTTGTATCCAATTCTACTTTAATACCTCATGGTACTTTTATATCTCATTGCACTTTTATGTCACTGGTACTTTTTATATCATGCACGTTTATAGATCATTGCACTTTTATTTCTCGTTGTACTTTTATATATCATTTTTAATCTTATGTAATACTATCGGTCTGTACTGATCCTCATAGTAATGCTTTCTGTAGCCATGCTACCACTGCCAATGTTTACAGTAGTCGTGTTAAATGCTTTCTGTAGCCATGCTACCACTGCCAATTTTTACAGTAGGCGTGTTAAATGCTTTCTGTAGCCATGCTACCACTGCCAATTTTTACAGTAGGCGTGTTAAATGCTCTCTGTAGCCATGCTACCACTGCCAATTTTTACAGTAGGCGTGTTAAATGCTCTCTGTAGCCATGCTACCACTGCCAATTTTTACAGTAGGCGTGTTAAATGCTCTCTGTAGCCATGCTACCACTGCCAATTTTTACAGTAGGCGTGTTAAATGCTCTCTGTAGCCATGCTACCACTGCCAATTTTTACAGTAGGCGTGTTAAATGCTCTCTGTAGCCATGCTACCACTGCCAATTTTTACAGTAGGCGTGTTAAAAGCTCTTGTCTTTACAAGAATTAAAAAAAAAGTATGCTTTTTTTCCTCAACCTCGTAACACCATCTTATTTGTAACACCATCTTATTTGTAACACCATCTCACTTGTAACACCATCTCGTTTGTAACACCATTTTATTTGTAACACCATCAACGCCACCCACACGAGAAGACAGCCACACGTCACTTGGGTCATTTAGTCTGAGAACTAACTTTTTCTTTCACGATCAGTTCCCTCCTGTCCCACGCCGTATGTTGACTTTACAAAACGTATCTTAAATGCGTGAGAGGGTTGTCAACAGTTGTACTTTCTGCCCCACGCCATATATTGACATTACAAAACGTCTCTTAAATGCGTGGGAGGGCAGGAAACAATTGTGTAATTCCAGACACAAACAGATGAGCGACCTTCACTGAAGAATCTTTAAAATTCTTGAGCTATCTAGTTTTTTTGTTTTTTTTAGTGTGATCTCTTAAGTTCATCATTCATTGTTTTTAAAAAGGTTCCACTAAGGAATATACAAAAACAAGATTCTATGATAAGAAATCAAGGGTTCTCAATCGGTTTCATACGTACATTTTAAACATTAAATCTTTAGTAAATTTTGATTTTACTGTTGTTCGTGAGCTGATGAAGGCTTCGTGCCGACACGTTCGTTGTTTCGCTTCGTTTTTTATTCTCCAGGTTTTCCAATGCTTTATTTCTGTTATTACCAATGTTCTAGCCTGATTGCAGTCACCCCTCCTAGTGCTAAACATAGCAACCACAATGCCAAAATAGCAGGTGAATTTGACTTCTACCAGGCTGACATACGCAACGGATGATATATGAGATTTCCTCATATGACGTATGAGATTGTCACAGATGACGTATCATATTGCCACATAGGACGTTTGAGATTGTCACATATGGTTATGATTTTGTCACATATGACGTATGAGATTGTCACAGATGGCGTATAAACATGTCACAAATGACGTTTAAGAATACGAACGTGTCATACAAGCAATACCGAGCTAAAACGCAACCACCATCTTTGAGACATATTGTCATCATCTATGTGACATAAAGTCCTCATCTATGTGACATAAAGTCCTCATTTGTGTGACATAAAGTCCCCATTTGTGTGAAATAAAGTCCTCACCTGTGTGACATAAAGTCATCCCCTGTGTGACATTAAGTCCTCATCTTTGTGACATAACGTCCTCATCTGTGTGACATTAAGTCCTCATCTGTGTGACATTAAGTCCTCATCTGTGTGGCATAAAGTCCTCATCTGTTTGACATAAAGTCCTCACCTGTGTGAAATAAAGTCCTCATCTGTGTGACATAAAGTCCTCATCTGTGTGACATTAAGTCCTCATCTGTGTGAAATACAATCTCCAGCTGTGTGACAGCATCGATGTTTATTTCAAATAATTAGCTTACTGAATATTCCATATCAAAATTTCAATATAAAACAGAGCAGCTTCTAAGAAAATATAAATAGATCTTCATGCGAGGTAAGGGTCCTCTGTAACACGTTGAGAACCATTTTCATGAATTGCGTTCATTAGATGAGAATGACTTGAATTTGGTCAACTATTTTTAACGTCTTACTTTTTAAAGCTTCAAAGTTTACAAATTGTAACGCTACGTGTTAAGTAACTGGTGGGGCAATATGGCGAACGGCCCACTAATTCAAATCTGTCGTAAATATAAAATGCAACTAGATTGCTACAGGCCCATGCTTTATCTTAACAAACAGCGCTGACCAAGCAACCTTCATTTGATTAACTTGTTACAACCAGAGTTGACCAACCGACCTCCATTTGACTAACGTGTGCGTTATGAGGTAAGTCTGTCAACGTTTTGGGAAGTTGGCCTATTTAATACAATATCAACAAACTTTAATATTTTCTAATGAAATTATTTTGTTGGCTTGTTGGTATTATTTTTTATGGTCACTCCTGTCTGTCCACAGACTACTTGTTTTGGTCACGCCTGTCTGTTAACAGACTACTTTGTTATGGTCACGCCTGTCTGTCAACAGACTACTTTGTTATGGTCACGCCTGTCTGTCAACAGACTACTTTGTTATGGTCCCTACTCTCTGTCAATAGACTACTTTGTTATGGTCTCTACTGTCTGTCAACAGACTACGTTGTTATGGTCTCTACTGTCTGGTGTCTCTGGTATCGGACCTGTGCCGGGCCGTGGATGACACTTTGAAAAACTGCTTTAGGGCTAATTTGTCTTTTCAAACATTTGATTTTTAAAAACTGATCTAAAAGGTCTAAACAATCTAAAAAAATAAACGATTTGCAATTGCCAAGGGCTCCCTAGATATTTTCCTAGCAGATATAATTTATTCCCTTTTTTTTCATTCACAAAAGAATGCGGCCTAGAACCCAAGAGAACACTTATTTCATAGGACTTGAATTTACAGAACTGTCTAGATTCTCGTCTAAAAGCCGTCACTGTCCCACATTTCATTTTTTACATTTGTTTTATTGACCATATGATATCTATAATGATCTTGTTTGTGTTCAGATCACCTGTCTTGCTACTACTGTCGGTGACATTGGTCCCGTTGTGGGCCAGTGTTGATGTTCCAATCACACACCATTGGACTGGTGGGTTTGAAGCCAACGTATGCTTTGACATCACACAGGAGATCCATTCATGGACAGTCACCCTGACCTTTGACCAGCCCATAGCTAGCATTGACGTAAGTATTGGTCATCTTAATCTCTGACAAGTCCATAATAGTTTTGCCGTAGGTAAAATAAGGTCACATGCACCGAGAAGAAGTCCACATTGTGTTGATCTTGTCTTACTTTCCAAGAAGACTTGGTGCCTATAGATTCCGAGAAATGCTTTTTAATTAGAGCATTAAAATGTATAACTGGGGATTGACGGCATTTAATAGCGCTATAATCTCTAAACAACTCTCTTATTCTAAGGATACGGAACAAGAAAATAATTTCCCATTTAACGAGAATCCACATAGGTACGATGACGTCATTGTTGTGGTTGTACTATCCAGGTTTGGTCGGCTGATATCACAGAAACCAAAGATGGCGGGAAAGTTTATGTCCTGCATAACAAGGACTGGAACAAAGATGAACACGTGGGGGACACTCTGTGCTTCAACATCCAAGGTCATGGTCAGTACATTTTTTTGTTTACAAATATAAAAACTAAGTTCTTAACTTTATTTTAAAAGGTCTCAGTTTACACAAACCATTTTAACTATGAGCTTTTGTTTACATCAAACATTTGAGCTATAAACATTTGTTGATGATCGTGGCCAGATGACTCATTGCTACACAAGTTTTTACCAGTAATTTCTGGGAGTCAAGAATCCTGACTTAGAGAAATAGTTACCTAAATAAATGAATGTCATTGCAATAGTCATCTGAAATAAATGAATATCATTGCAATAGTCATCTGAAATAAATGAATGTCATTGCAATAGTCATCTGAAATAAATGAATATAATTGCAATAGTCATCTGAAATAAATGAATATCATTGCAATAGTCATCTGAAATAAATGAATATCATTGCAATAGTCATCTGAAATAAATGAATATCATTGCAATAGTCATCTGAAATAAATGAATATCATTGCAATAGTCATCTGAAATAAATGAATGTCATTGCAATAGTCATCTGAAATAAATGAATATCATTGCAATAGTCATCTGAAATAAATGAATATCATTGCAATAGTCATCTGAAATAAATGAATATCATTGCAATAGTCATCTGAAATAAATGAAAATCATTGCAATAGTCATCTGAAATAAATGAATATCATTGCAATAGTCATCTGAAATAAATAAATGAATATCATTGCAATAGTCATCTGAAATAAGTGAATATCATTGCAATAGTCATCTGAAATAAATGAATATCATTGAAAGAGTCATCTGAAATAAATGAATATCATTGCAATAGTCATCTGAAATAAATGAATATCATTGCAATAGTCATCTGAAATAAATGAATATCATTGCAATAGTCATCTGAAATAAATGAATATCATTGCAATAGTCATCTGAAATAAATGAATATCATTGCAATAGTCATCTGAAATAAATGAATGTCATTGCAATAGTCATCTGAAATAAATGAATATCATTGCAATAGTCATCTGAAATAAATGAATATCATTGCAATAGTCATCTGAAATAAATGAATATCATTGAAAGAGTCATCTGAAATAAATGAATATCATTGAAATAGTCATCTGAAATAAATAAATATCATTGCAATAGTCATCTGAAATAAATGAATATCATTGCAATAGTCATCTGAAATAAATGAATATCATTGCAATAGTCATCTGAAATAAATGAATATCATTGCAATAGTCATCTGAAATAAATGAATATCATTGAACAGTCATCTTAAATAAAAAAAAATAACATTGAAATAGTTGCCTTAAATAAATGAATATCATTGAATATTCATAAATCATTTCCAAATATTTAATCACATTGACCCAAAATACCAACTGATCTATTTATCTTAGCAAACGGAGACATTTCCCCCAAGTTGACGGCAACACTGGAAGGGTCACCTGACGGGGGACACCACGAAGGAACCACGCCAGGTCAAGCTGTCACAGGTACAAACTTGTGTGCATCTCATTTTATGTACCTAAATGGTGCTTAAATACAGGATTCAATCTTTTCGTGGGGCGTCTTGAAGCTGGACCTTGCCCGGGTGTCTTGAAGCTGGACCTTGCCCGGGTGTCTTGAAGCTGGACCTTGCCCGGGTGTCTTGACGCTGGACCTTGTCTGTCATGAAGAGAGTCGCCCAAATTTATCTGAATCAAAGAAGAGAAATTCAGAGAAGTCCTATGTATAAAGTCGTGTGCTCGTTATTTTGATATGTAATGTAGGAGTAAAAAAGCTGCCTTCGAGAGTTACATTTTGAATGTCTGAAATATTACGTCATCTAGGTATTTACCTCTTCGCCTTTGCTTTTTAGAAATGTTATTATTTCATATTATACTTAATGCTACCGTTGCAGTTTGTTATACATTTGTGTAGCATGTTCTAACGTCAAAGCTCGTAACTCACTGCTGACAAATCGTTCCCAATATAAAAATGCGTTACGAGATTTTGCAACACGACAATTGTTTATTTTCAGCTGCACCTGGACAAACTGTTGGCACAACAACTTCTCCTAAACCAGGTGAGATCCCATACGTATTAAGGACATTTTACTGCATATTATTGTTAGTTTTCTACAAAGGTTCTTTCTTGTATGAGAAATGTCTGGTACGATCTGAAACGTTAAATGAGATTGATGATCCATAAGATAAAGACAATTCATTGTTAGTTTTTAAATGATTAAAAAAAAATCATCTATACTGTGGGGGGGGGGGGGTCGGAGCTGGGAGGCCCCGGGGGGGCACTAACACTAGCTACCCCCCTGCATCTATAAAAATGTTTTTCTTTTATATCCACGAGGAACTGCTTTTTAAAATTTGAGAGGACCATTTGTATAGCACAATTTGAGAGCACCATTGTATAGCACAATTTGAGAGCACCATTGTATAGCACAATTTGAGAGCACCATTGTATAGCACAATTTGAGAGCACCATTGTATAGCACAATTTGAGAGCACCATTGTATAGCACAATTTGAGAGCACCATTGTATAGCACAATTTGAGAGCACAATCGTATAGCACAATTTTAGAGCAGAACATTCTATGTATACATCTGTCATTAAACATTCACGAAATGAGTTTTTGAAATGATTAAAACTGTTCCATTTCTCCATGTATACCCCATGTCTCCAGTCATTCCATACACTGGTGATGGCGCGAAGGCCGCCATGACGGTGAAAACTGACTGGGGAAACCGGTTTGAAGGGGATTTTGACTTTGATGTTGGAGAGAACATCATGGGTTGGCTGGTCAACATCACATTTAGTAAACCTGTCACCAAGATGGATGTAAGTCTGCATGCATTCCTAACGTCAAAACTAGAGTTCTTAGCAAGCGTACTTAATGTTGACATACATTTAATGAATTCATCTGTAAAAAATAATTGTCAACCGTGAATGGAAACTCAGAACTTCTACTTTATGAGCACATATTTATTGATAGGGAAAACGAACTTTTCAATAGAACGACACATTGAATAGAACGACACATTTAATAGCGCGACACATTGAATAGAACGACACATTTAATAGAATGACACATTGAATAGAACGAAACATTTAATAGAGCGACACATTTAACAGAAAAACATATTTCGCTGAACTCAAAGTTTGGCTTTGTCAAGCTTATCTTTGAAGCTGGCACATTGTATTTTTAAAATTTAAAATTTCCCGATCCTATCTTCAAACTAGGTGTTTATTGGTGACCCCATCTACCACTCACCCGATGGGTATAACTGGGTTATTGTCGACAAAGGACAGAACGGAGTGTATCATGCTGGCAGTAAGCTCAGTCTACAGTAAGTGGCATACTGTTCTAGGGACTGGCAGTAAACTCAGTCTACAGTAAATGACATACTGATCTAAGGACTGGCAGTAAACTAAGTCTTTAGTAAGTGGCATACTGTTCTAGGGACTGGCAGTAAACTCAGTCTACAGTAAGTGGCATACTGCTCTAGGGACTGGCAGTAAACTCAGTCTACAGTAAGTGGCATACTGATCTAAGGACTTGAGGTATTGAAGACTGCCACCAAAACTGGATTTGTCGGAGAGTGGGAAACAATGAATTTTCAGTCCATTTGCAATAGTGACACAATAAGTGTTTATTATAACCAAAAGACCAGTCCCGGTGTTGGTCATCAATGGTCTCAGAAGATGCCAGTTACTATTGGGGGTTGAAAAAAAAATCTAATCCCACCATGTTTTCTAATGGAAGCAGGTGAAATGTTTGGCAGTGAAGATATAAAAGTCAATACAGCTTTGGGCGATTAGCTGATAAGTAGACTATTAGTGAATTAGTCAATTAATGGCAAATAATAGCATTTGACTTATGCCCAAAATTTATTCTAGCAAATGAAATATTCATTGGAGAAAATTCGATTTGGAAAAATGAAATATTAATTGTTGATATACATATCTGAGGCACTTCAGGTTCCCATATTTGAATATATAAATATATATAATAAAATATAATTTTGATTACATTCAGATTCTTTGGCAACTATGAAGGGGGTGCCCCTGCACCCACGGCCCAAGCCCTGTTGGTCAACATGGGAAAAGATCACTTCACCGTCACACCAGCCACAAATAGTAAGTGGATGTGGATGTGGCACTTTAAAGATACTGGCAATTTTTAAAATTTCATGAAAAAAATACATTATTCCAATCGAACAGCTGACGTTCCATTGAAGTTCTTTACTAGTGGGAAAAAATATACAACCTCAATTATAGATCAGATATTTAACTAATAACTACAGTGTAATCTTAAGTCCTTCCAGCTTTTATTTGAGAACCACTTACATTTATGCTAAAATAATGTCAACACAGTTACAAAACAAAAACAATTTTACTTTAAATAAAAATAACCATGTTGCTTTAAAAAAGAACATTCACTTCATGTATCCACAACTACCGTAATCTAACTGTATCTATTTGTATCTTGTAGATATTTTAATTTATTGAGCTCTTGTCAAGAGTTACAATGGTCAATTTTTACACAAGGATTTAATATGTCTTTCCTTGTGTCCATTGGGATATATAAACAAACTGCATGTTAACACTGGTAGGTCAATGGATCCTAAATCATCCACATGATTAAGATTTTCTCGGCAATTTTCTTCCAGATATTTAGATGTCATAACCATAATAACACAAAACACAATTCTCTTATAATAGTAACCCATAACATAATGTTCTCTTCACAGTGACACAGAACACAATGTTCTCTTCACACTAAAACTTAACTTTAAAAATTGATATCCATGTCATCTATGTACAAGGGTAAAGTGCAACTCCCCCGAGGAAACAAAGACCAGGCACTAACTGTTAACCAAAAGCAAGTGCTCAAACCAAGTCTAGAGACTTTGTCACGATAGGTCACATGCCCCGTGAACACAGGAAAAAAATCACGCACCAACTAAGCATCGCCACGGCCAATAAAACACAACACACGGCGTGCAATAATAACATGTCCATATCCATACTCGTCAGATGCCAACATCTTCAATATTCTGTATCTTCTTTCCTAGCCGACAAATCGAAGTATAACTACAATGACGTCCTCTACAAGTCCATCTTGTTTTACGAAGCCCAGCGGTCAGGAAAACTCCCCCCAACAAACCGCATCCCATGGAGGGGCGACTCTGCTCTTGGGGACCATGGGGATGGGGGAGTGGACCTGACAGGGGGCTGGTACGATGGTGAGTTCTCAATAGACGTTAATACAGACTTTTTTAGAAATCCTAGTGGTCATCTCTCACGCAACAAGCAAGACTTAGTTCGTGTCACAACTTTAAGCTGGTCATTGAAAAGTGAGCCGCACAACAAATATCTTTCATTTATCATGATTCCGAAGAAACTCACTTCTTGTATCATGATTCCGAAGAAACTCACCTCTTGTATCATGATACCAAAGAAACTCACCTCTTGTATCATGATACCAACGAAACTCACCTCTTGTATCATGATACCAAAGAAACTCACCTCTTGTATCATGATACCAAAGAAACTCACCTCTTGTATCATGGTACCAAAGAAACTCATTCAGTTCTATTGCCACAAGGTGAAACGTCAGGTCAACAGAAGCTAATATGTAAATCTAATCAGAAAGATATTACACGTGATGGGTTTGTTCAGACGGGTTCGTTCAGGATGATCACTGGAGCTGTCTCATCTTGCACACACTTCTTCAGTGTTTGATAGTATTTCCACCTTAATGTGTCTTATCGTGTAAACACTGCTTAAATGTTTGATAGTATTTTACCCTTTAATCACTAGATCAAATCTAGACTACCATTTTATTATCATTAGATCACTAAGTCACCACTATGTCAATATGATGTCACTCAATATGTAACCACTATGTTACCACTATCACTACTATCTCACCCCCACTTAGTCCCCACTAAGTCACCACTATGTCACCACTAAGTCACCACCATGTCACCACATTGTCACAAATATGTCAACACTCTGTCACCACTACGTTACTCACCATGTCACCACACTGTCACCACTATCTCACCCCTATCTCACCACTATGCCACAACGATATCACTCACTACAAAATCCCATTTTAATGAACGTTTCAACATGTTCCGTCAGCTGGTGACCACATAAAGTTCAACTTCCCGATGGCATACAGTGCTAGCATCCTGGGATGGGGGTACCTCATGTACTCTGATGCATACAAAGCTGCCGGCCAAGACGCTTATTTGATGGACAGTATCAAATGGCCACTGGACTACCTGCTCAAGTGTCACACGAAACCTGATGAACTCTATGTCCAGGTGGGTTAATGCCAGGGTAGGTTTGTGCCAGGGTAGGTTTGATACAACTTGAGACCCATCGAACAAGTTGAGTGTTCTTGTGGTTCTGTGATGTTACTTTTGGTAGACATCAGTTAAACGAATTCAACGCTCTTTTGGAGACAGACGCACCTGTGTCTCAAGGTGCAACCCTACCGACGTCCAACACCGTTGTATTGTGAAATGTTTGCAATAAGCGAAGCCGAAGTGCACTTCCATTAAGTGGACTACAGAGTATACGTTTTACAAGTGTTTACTAATTCAGCCATAATAAAAACAGTTTTCTGTCTCAGGTGGGAGACGGTGGGTCGGACCACAACTACTGGGGGCCACCAGAGCAAATGACCATGGCTCGTCCCGCTTATAAGATTACACCCGCCAAGCCTGGTACTGATGTTGCCATGGAAACGGCTGCTGCTTTCGCCATTGGATCTGTCGTCTTCAAAACCAAAGGTTGCTTTTTTTTTTTGGTTTTACAGTAACAATGACGTCACGCCGTTGATATCAGTAGAAAAACATATTACGAAAGTTTACTGTATTTAATATTTTTGGGATTATAGAGACTTAAAAAAGTTTCTCATAAAAAATAAATTTTCGCCAAATTTCGGTAGACCTGCAGCACTAGTTTTATTTTAGCTTTGTTAATAATCACCTCCATATTCCTAACAGGCCCAGCTTACTCGATTGTTAAACTTGTTTATGATGACCTCCATATTCCTAACAGACCCAGCTTACTCGATTGTTAAACTTGTTTATGATGACCTCCATATTCCTAACAGACCCAGCCTAATCGATTGTTAAACTTGTTTAAGATGACCTCCATATTCCTAACAGACCCAGCTTACTCGATTGTTAACCTTGTTTAAGATGACCACCTCCATATTCCAAACAGACCCAGCTTACTCCGCCACATTACTGGAACACGCCAAACAACTTTGGGAGTTCGGGAATGATCACAGGGGAATTTACAGTGATTCAGTGTCTGCGGCTGCAGCATTTTACAAGTGAGTAAAAAAAGAGAGCTCTTCTGATAGTTGTTTTCGCCAGGGACTTGTATCCATTCTCATTCTCTTCTTTAATTTTTTAGGTATAGGTAGGACACATATATTATGTAAATTTAATTTATAATTATAAAAACAAAATTTGTAATGCAGTTTAAGGTATTTGCCGAAACTTTGAATTTTTATTTTGTCGTTTGTTAATTAAATCTAAACACATATTGTTTGTGTTTAAATATTACGCTTAAAAGTTTTATCGTAGTCCAGCATCTTATGCGTAGTTACTCTCATCTGATGGGGAAATCTCATCTGACGTGGAAATATCGCGCTACCGTGAATATCAAACATGATACAAAACATTATGTTTTCATAGGTCTTACAATTTAACTGAAAAACTGTGCTGGAGTTCCCTGTGGTTGTGATACAAAACATTGTGTTTTCACAGGTCTTACAATCTGACTGACGAGCTCTGCTGGGGTTCCCTGTGGTTGTACCAAGTGACCAATGACCCCAAGTATCTTGCAGTGGCAGAGAAGTACTTTGACCCCGCCCCAGCCTGGGGAATGTCTTGGGACGACAAAACCATCGTCAACCAGGTATTCATTACACTTACGATATTGTTATGGCAGACAGAGATTGTTTCCAGCAATTTCGTTCTATCATTGAAATATTTAAGTCTAGAAATATGTTATTAAGAATTATTGCACTTGTCTTTTAAGAGGAACTCCTTCGTGAAATCATGATCTAGGAATGGAGATCTGTGAAGAAAGTAAATATGCTGTCAGACATGAAAAGACGAAATTAACATAACTCTGAAATGAGAAATAATTTCAAAGAAATTATTGTAATTGAAATTATTGTTATTTTAAAATAATTTCAAAGAACGATAACTAAAGACATTTAACATACGACGTATATTTGAACATCAATTTTATAAAAAAATCGACCTCCAAATTGCTCAAAATCTGGCAACATTTCGTTTAATTAAAATAAAAAGATGATCATTAGTTCATTTCGTATAAATTAAAAAATAAAATAAATTATTCTGATTTCAACTTATTTGAAAAATCATTTGTTCTTCCCAGGTGTTGTTATACAAGATCACAAAAGATGAGAAATACAAAACTGCAGTGGAAGGTTCCTACAAGTTCTGGTTCCCCGGTGGCTCCATTCCTTACTCACCTAAAGGTTTAGCTTTCAGACTAGAGTGGGGATCACTCAGATATTCATGTAAGTAAGCATGCAATATGACTAACAACATTGCCTTATCATATTAATCATAATTAATTTACTGTCAACAAAGATGGCCCAATTAGTGGAAAGTCTTGCCAGCATGTCATGACATGACAACAGGTGGACTTATGTTAGAATGTGCGTGCCATGACATGACAACATGTGGACTTATGTTAGAATGTGCATGTCACGACATGACAACAGGCAGAATTATGTTAGAATGTGTGTGCCATGACATGACAACAGGCGGACTTATGTTAGAATGTGCATGTCACGACATGACAACAGGCAGAATTATGTTAGAATGTGTGTGCCATGACATGACAACAGGTGGACTTATGTTAGAATGTGCATGTCACGACATGACAACAGTCAGAATTATGTTAGAATGTGTGTGTCATGACATGACAACAGGCGGACTTATGTGAGAATGTGCATGTCACGACATGACAACAGGCAGAATTATGTTAGAATGTGCGTGGCATGACATGACAACAGGTGGACTTATGTTAGAATGTGCATGTCACGACATGACAACAGTCAGAATTATGTTAGAATGTGCTTTTCTCATACATTTTTCAAAGACTTTTTACAATCCTTTATGTTAACTTAGCTTTTGTTTGTGACTGGCTGGGTGGCCGTCTTCGTACGGCTCTTTTACCCATTGACCATCACGCCATCGAGTTGAAACTTAGCGCACGGACTCGTTGCCGACGGCTTCACATTGGATCTAATTTTCACCCCAAACCCAAAAAAAATAAGTTTTTACTTTTTTTTTAAAAGGGGAAGAAAAATGAATTTCCTGATAACTGCACTCAATGACATTCTTGAACAAAATGTCGCAAGTGCGTTTGGTGCGTAATCTTTTCTTTTGTTTTTTATGAAAGGATGAAATTTCATAAAAGCGGATGTGTCATTAGAATATTAATAGAGTTCAGAGGGTGAGAAAAATGTAAGATTGCAAGACGTGTGTGTGGTTGGGGGGGGGCACTAATTGGGGTACTTATAAAGTGCACTGCTTAAATGAATGTTTTGTCAAATTTTCAGCCCCACCCACCATTGCTCCATATTTTATTTTTTATAGTGTTTATACGGAAAACGTTCTTTAATGATCTGTTGATTCACTCAACTAAAAAAAACAACATTCAAACTAAGATATCTTACCCCTAACATCTGGATGTGACGCGTCTGTTACAACAAATTGTTTATTCTCTCTTACAGCCAACATGGCGCTGGCGGCACTAGTAGCAGCAGATGCTGGTATCAACCCTACAGAGTACAGACGGTGGGCCATGTGTCAGATCCATTATGCCCTTGGTGACACTGGATTTAGTTATGTCGTTGGATTCGGTGACAAGTATCCACTCAGACCTCACCACAGATCAAGGTAATTTATTCACAGGACATCTTGTCCATGGCTGACTTTATGACTGACATCAAGTAAACTTAATGTTGAGCAAAATTTTATCTTTAGAATTAAACATGGTCATATGTGTGGCTTTTGCGATTGTAATCAACTGCCATTATAGTGATATATTATCTGATATCATACCTGACATGACATCTAACATGGTACTTGACAGAATATGTGACATCTTACCTGACATTATACAGGACATCATACCTGAAATCATATCTGACAAAATACCTGACATATTCGACATCTTACCTGACATCATACCTGAGATCATATCCGAGATCATATCTAACCTAATACTTGACGTAATATGTGACATCATACCTGACACCAAGAGCTCTATTGCTAACATTAGCTTTCTTATATTACAGCTCATGTCCAAATCTGCCTGCCCCGTGTGGACCTTTTGTCCAGTCCGGCAAAGAGCCCAATGTCCACATCCTTTACGGTGCCCTGGTGGGTGGACCTGGTCAGAGTGACGGTTACACAGATGACAGGTCAAACTACGTCAACAACGAGGTGGCCTGTGATTACAATGCTGGCTTCCAGACGGCTGTAGCTGGTAAGTTAAAGGTTCACTATTTAATAGAAACAGCTCATTCATATATTACAATGCTGGCTTCCAGACGGCTGTAGCTGGTAAGTGAAAGGTTCACTATTTAATAGAAACAGCTCATTCATATATTACAATGCTGGCTTCCAGACGGCTGTAGCTGGTAAGTGAAAGGTTCACTATGTAATAGAAACAGCTCATTCATATATTACAATGCTGGCTTCCAGACGGCTGTAGCTGGTAAGTGAAAGGTTCACTATGTAATAGAAACAGCTCATTCATATATTACAATGCTGGCTTCCAGACGGCTGTAGCTGGTAAGTAAAAGGTTCACTATGTAATAGAAACAGCGCATTCATATTTGCTATGGCCAATAGAGCAGCTTGAAAATGTCTTATGTTTTGTTTTGTTATAAAATTTATATTTCTAAACAATTTTATCATATTTTCTCTGAGATGTTGTGATAGATTTTGCCACACAAAGAGAACAATTAACAATGTTACCGTACTTATTTTTAAAAATAAATAAAACATAAATACATTTCAACTACTTAAAATAAAGAAATGTATATCTCACTAAAATACCCTTCACATTGACATTGACAGGTCTCAAATCTTTGTGGCTGAGATCGGAACATCCAGAACAGAAGAATGACGCTGTCTGCCCATTCCACAGTGGTAGCGGGAATACCGGTGGTGTAGTGGGTAGAAAGTAACAGCAGCCAATCTCAGGGGACTTAAAGGAAAATCTTTTCTTTTGTACATTAACTTTTTGTCATTTAAACAAAACAATAAATGAACTAAAATGTTTAGATATCTAGTCTCCAATGTAAAAGTCTGGTTCGTGAAAGATATTTGAAAGTCTGGTTCGTGAAAGATATTTGAAAGTATGGTTCGTGAAAGATATTTGAAATTCTGGTTCGTGAAAGATATTTGAAAGTCTGGTTCGTGAAAGATATTTGAAAGTCTGGTTCGTGAAAGATATTTGAAAGTATGGTTCGTGAAAGATATTTGAAAGTCTGGTTCGTGAAAGATATTTGAAAGTCTGGTTGTGAAAGATATTTGAAAGTCTTGTTCGTGAAAGATATTTGAAAGTCTGGTTCGTGAAAGATATTTGAAAGTCTGGTTCGTGAAAGATATTTGAAAATCTGGTTCGATACCATCAATAAAATATAGTAAAACAGAAACGATACCCAAACTAGGGCTCTTAACAATTAATAATTTATTGAGTTAACTTTACAACACAAAAATCAAATAGAATAAAATTAAGGCTGTTGACTTACAGTTTAGCAATGATCTCGTACTGGTGACCGGTACAATGGTGAAAAGGTACATAGTTACATACATAGTTACATACATAGTTACATACATAGTTACATACATAGTTACATACACAGTTACATACATAGTTACATACATAGTTACATACACACACGGTAAATATTAATACAAATTTTTTTGTCTGCTATCGTCATAGCAAATCTCTATCAGCTCAATCTCCCTCTCCACTCTATCGATAGGTGTAACACACATGCTCTGACATCATTATCACTGTAACTTATTTCTTAGGCTGTGGGTTATGTCAGTAGCACGGTTACTTGTTTTAAGTTAGTAATTCAGAATGCCGGCTAAGACTTCATCGTTCTTCCTGGTATTATCCAGGCACGCAAATAAGAATACTGAATCCTGGTTAAACTGACAGTACTTTATTAAATCACAGTTTACACAGATAATATTAATAATAATCCTGCATGAATGTAATCATTTCACATATATATATATATAATATTCCATCACTCAGAAAGACACGTCCTCACACTGCTATAACTCAGCTCAACTGTACTACATCTCAACTCTAACTCAACTCCGACTAACTCTGACTCTCCTTGCGCTCAGCTCTCCTTATCTCAGTCAACTCATACTTTATTACCAGCAAAGCGTGGAAAACAACCGCTCTGACAAAAACATAATTTCACTCTCCAAAAACGTGGAGCTCACATTGTCCTCTCAAAATACATGGTCAACACAATTCACTGTTCACTCATGCTACCTCTCTGTTTTCATGTGAAAACATAGTCCGTTACAATAGGCATATGTGTAGTCTGTTTCAGAGACTTTTCTATAAATGGGTTCGGCATTGTATAAGTCCCTCGAGTCGTCTTGTATATTCTAAAGATTTCTTATTTTTCAGACTATAGACTCTATTTATTTGAAATTAAGGTCAAGGTAGACAATTTGTAATTAAGTCCCACCCCGTCACGTCGGCAAACTTGGGGTCACCCAGAGTACATGCACGCAATGTTGATGTTTTCTTTTCACTGTGTTAAAAAAAAAAGAAAAAAAAAAGAGACGCTTATGTAACAATGAGAAACGGGAGTCTCAAACCAAAAGGGATTAAATGAAACAAAAGAATTTAAAACTTGTAATGTGACGTGATAATTTTTTAATATTTCAAGAAAGGAAAATATGAGAAATAAAATAAAGTAATTTTAGGACCGTTATATTAAGTTTAAGTGATAGACGAATTTTAATTCCTACGCTGAGAATGTCCAAAAGAAGAAATATATGATTTTACAGAAATAAGAAATGTAAATTGAATCACTTCACTTAAATCGTAATTAATATAATTTATTCACAAAATCTCCTTCCTTTCAAAATCGTATTTACAAATCTTATGTACATATTAGTATGTACAAAATCTTGTTCTACAATCATTGTTTTCGGTAATGGCTGCTCTACACAAAAACGGTTATTCTCGCATGATCAAATCCAACTCTCTGATTGGTCAGTCTTTATAAGTGCCAATATCTTGTACTATATGCATAGGGATCATAGAATATTAACTATATATCAATTGTCTCCCATCAGTGGTTGACAGATTCTTAATGATATCCATGAAAAGTGAATTTGATTGATTTCATGGGGTTATGAGGAACCAATAATCTGAATTTATTCCTAAAACATTATCATTCCTGAATCTTGCTGGTGTAATATTGTCCATCTCCGTTGAAATTGGATGCTTGTTTTGTTCAGTACCACGAAGACGTTACCTTAATCTATCAGCAAATTTTCTTCCCTTCTCACCTCTGTCACAAAAGCATGTCCGGCAAGAAATCCCACAGATGACATTTCGACTACTAGATAGGAAGCCCTCCATGGTGGGAATCATACATATTATATCATATCATAACTATATATAAAAGCGAATGTTTGTTTGTTAGTTTGTGGCTGGATTTGTTTCACATATGTTTTTACATGGATTGATGGATCTTGACCAAACTTGGCACATATATCCATCATTATCCGGAATGAACTCTTAAGAGGGTTATGAACTTTTTATAACATTCTGTTTGGGGCTGGGGGCCCCAAATTAATTTTTTATATTATCTATATAAATAAAAATGACCAACATATACTCCAACATGAACAGATGGATCTTGAACAAACTTATATGAATTGATGGACCTAGACCCAGCTTTGTTCATTACTCTTCTTAGTCCGTATTGCAATATCGGTGGATTTAAAACTAATAATATCCAATCTAGAATTTTCCAGAAAGTTTGATTGTTTTTTTAAAAAATATATCTACTGCATTTTTAGATACATTGGAATTGGACAAATTTTTAATTTTAACTTCATAACTTATCTGAATGATTTGTATAGGGCCAAAAGTAATTCGGTACAATTAGGGAATAGGCCCCCGGGCCCCCTCTTTCTACTTAAATATACTATTGTTATGGTAATGCATTTAGTTGTAAAATTTTTGGTATTCGAAAAATAATTACTTGGAAAAGACATTTTTTACACGTTTCGAGGAGAATATTACATTTAATCTAGAATGTTCCAGAACGTTCTATAGGTTTATAGGCTTAATACTCCTATATGAATGGATGTATAATGACAAAACTCAGTACAAATACACTTGATTATCCATATTCAAATACCGAAGGGTGCTGAACTCATAATATCCATTTCTCTGGTGCCGGTGGGCCCCGTTTCATTTGTTATTATATGCACTATATAAATATCAATAGGCTTAGACAACACTATAGGTAGAAAGAATACGCCTGTCAGCGGAGGTAGGAAGCAGTAAGTAATTTTGTAAGATAGGAAGGGAATGAACCAGATAAAAAGTTGTGACAGAGAACAGCTAGTAATTAATGTTTGCCTGTATGGGAAACCAATGAAGTGAGTGAAGTAGTTGAGTGACGTGATCATGTTTCTTTTCGTTTAGAACTAACCTAGCAGCTGAGTTTGAGCTTTCTGCAGTTTTTCTATGAAATATTTTGGTGAGCCTGACAGAAGAGAATTATAATAGTCAAGACGAGAGAGAACAAGGGCACTCTGTGAGGTTGTGGCGGATGGAGCTGATCTGACGGATAGCGGTGTACGCAGAGCGACAGATGTGAAATATGATTATTGAGAGACTCGATGGAAAGAATTTCACCAAGAATTCTAGCAGAGGAAGTGTCCTCTATATCGGAGAGACCTACATGAAATGAGATGGGGAGACCTTGTGAATAGATGACAAATATATCAGATTGCTGAGGCAATGGATACACTGAAGGAAGAACAGTTGGTTTGTTTCTTCCCGTGAGGCGGCTACAGACGTCAAACAACTGTCTGCTGGTTTGACCCATAACGAACTTATTGCTAAAATACGAAATCATAAAGTGGATGTCTCATTTGTGATGGCACAAATTGGATGTGTATCCCAGTTGTGATGGCATAAAGTTGATATCCCAGTTTTGATGGCATAAAGTTGATTTCTAACTCAGTTGTGATGGCATAAAGTGGATGTGCATCGCAGTTGTGATGGCATAAAGGAGATGTCTTTCTGAGTTGTGAAGGCATAAAGTGGATGTCTATCCCAGCTTTGCTAACATCCACGGGTCAGCTATGTTCTTATATTCCTTTGAACAAGGGCGCATTCTTGTAAATGTAACAAGGTCAAGGCCACCTCAACCTGATTCCTACATAATCGTATAAGAGATTGCTCGTTATAAATAACGTTTCATTGATTAAGATCACCATCCAGTGACCCGTTCATTGAACAGTTCAGTAACCAGTCCATCTACGGCACAAATCAAACATTTTCAGTTGCTCGATGACAAAATTAAAAAAAAAAAATTCTTAATAATGGAAAATGGGAAAAATTAACAAAGGTGAACATAGAAGTTTGTTTATGGGTGGGATGAAACACGAATGGCGCTTCTATCAATTGAAATATTTGATTGAAACATGCATGCAGTAATACATGAGATTAAACTAAGTTCTCCATACTTTCCCATTGGACATACCCTAGTTTGAATGAAACGAGTGAACTGGGCAGGCCCAACTGTGTCGTACTTTGCCTTTAGTGTCCCATTACATAGCAGCTCTAGTAGTTCCATCTGCGAATTTACAGGCGCAGTTTCCATGTTTATGACAAATGTGTTACGAAACAGCTCGAAATTACATTTCTGTGCTCCAAAGTCACTAAGCGCCGTGCGAACTCGGCGCAAAGTAAGCTAAGCTTTTCAGCAAAGTGTGCATTGGGAAACACCATAGCGCTGACTTGGATATAATTTTACGCCGGTTAAGCCCTCGCGGGCCTGATATAATTGTACGGTGGGCCGGATGTGGTCCGCGTGCCTTGAGTTTGACACATGTGACCTAGACCATTGGACACAACCTAGATCACTGGACACATCCTATATAATTGGACACATCCTAGATAATTGGACGCATCCTAGATCATTGGACACATCCTAAATTATTGGGAACTTCCTAGATCATTTGGACTACCTAGATCATTGGACACATCCAAGATCATTGGACATATCCTAGATCATTGGACTCAACCTAGAACCACGGCCCATAAAATTGTTTTTGTCTTCATTTTCAACAGTGAAAGTTTGGAATACAAGACTAAGATCATGCTGACTTAACCCATGACGTAAAAAACTTCATGTTTTTTTTTTTTGTATCGCCTAGATAATAAAATACAATGACCTACTTAAGGTTAATTATATAATTTACTGTAAATATCAGATTATTTTTCTTTTCAAAAGAGATTCTAAAATATTGACCTACTAAGATCTAACTGTCAGCACAGAATACGTTGCACTGAAACCCCATTCAAGTGTTGTTCAATGCTAATACATTCAAGGCTTATGGTGAGGCTTTAACTTAATTTTAAGGATGGGAGTGGGACTAAAATAACAAACTGACCGGTAAAGAACACCAAACTGACCGGGACAGAATACCAAACTGACCGAGACAGAATACAAAAAAGACCGGGATAGAATACCAAACTGACCGGGACAGAATACAAAAAAGACCGGGATAGAATACCAAACTGACAGGGACAGAATACAAAAAAGACCGGGACAGAATACCAAACTGACAGGGACAGAATACAAAAAAGACCGGGATAGAATACCAAACTGACCGGGACAGAATACAAAAAAGACCGGGACAGAATACCAAACTGACAGGGACAGAATACAAAACTGACCGGGACAGAATTCCAAACTGACCGGGACAAAATATCAAAATGACCGGGACAGAATATCAAACTGACCGGGACTGCATACCAAACTTGCTGGGACAGCGTGCCTAACTGACAGGGATAAAATACCAAACGGACCGGGAAATCGTTTCTAAATCGGGATGATATGATCAAACCGGGACTTATTGCAATTATTCTTCATAAATCCAATGACTTTAATGACATGTGTTTATTGGTTAGAGCACTGTTGGAAACCTGGTTGACATTTACACTGTTGGAAACCTAGGTTGACATTACACCGTTGGAAACCTAGGTTGACATTACATTGTTGGAAGCATAGGTCTAATGGAGAACAAATTGTTTTCCATTGGGACAAAAAATTATTTGTATTTTATAAAAATGAAATGCAAGCAAAATAAGACGAAGACTTTGGTATCCGTTCAAATAAAATTAGTATTAAAAAAAGCAAAAAACAAAAAAAAAACAAAAAAAAAACAAGACACACTTGAAAACAACTTTGTGAGACTTCACATTTGTCTTAAACGGCTTGTTAATATAACGCCATTAATTTTTTTAAAAATAGTTATCTCTTAACGAGTTTCGATTTACATTTCACCTATGGACGAACGTTAGTCCAAGATTAGGATCTTCTAGGATATTCAGACTTCAATTAAAATTGTTCTCTATTTTTTTATTAAAAAAATTAAAATATCAATTCTAGCCCTCCATCAAGACCTCCATCAAGAGCTCCAGCAAGACCCCCATTAAGACCTCCACCAAGTGCCCCATCAAGACCTCCATCAAGACCTCCATCAAGTCCTCCATCAAGACCTCCACCAAGACCTCCACCAAGACCTCCATCAAGACCTCCACCAAGACCTCCATCAAGACCTCCATCAAGACCTCCATCGATACCTCCAAGAAGACCTCCACAAAGACCTCAACCAAGACCTCCACCAAGACCTCCATCAAGACAACCATCGAGACCTCCATCGAGACCTCCATCGAGACCTCCATCGAGACCTCCACCGAGACCTCCACCAAGACCCCCACCAAGACATCCATCAAGACCTCCACCAAGACCTCCATCAAGACCTCCATCAAGACCTCCATCAAGACCTCCATCAAGACCTCCACCAAGACCTCCACCAAGACCTCCACCAAGACCTCCATCAAGACCTCCACCAAGACCTCCTTCAAGACGTCCATCAAGACTTCCATCGAGACCTCCACCAAGACCTCCACCAAGACCTCCATCCTCCATCAAGCCCTCCATCAAGACCTCCATCAAGACCTCCATCAAGACCTCCATCAAGACCTCCACCAAGACCTCCACCAAGACCTCCATCAAGACCTCCACCAAGACCTCCTTCAAGACGTCCATCAAGACTTCCATCGAGACCTCCACCAAGACCTCCACCAAGACCTCCATCGAGACCTTCATTAAGACCTCTATCAAGACCTCCACCAAGACCTCCATCGAGACCTCCATCAAGACCTCCATCAAGACCTCCATCAAGACCTCCTTCAAGACCTCCACCAAGACCTCCATCAAGACCTCCACCAAGATCCAAATCAAGCCCTTAATCAAGACCCCCATCAAGACCCCAATCAAGACCCCCATCAAGCCCTCCATCAAGACCCCCATCAAGACCTCCACGAAGACCTCCATCGAGACCTCCATCAAGACCTCCATCAAGACCTCCTTCAAGACCTCCACCAAGACCTCCATCAAGACCTCCACCAAGACCCAAATCAAGCCCTCCATCATGACCCCCATCAAGACCCCAATCAAGACCCCCATCAAGCCCTCCATCAAGACCCCCATCAAGACCTCCACGAAGACCTCCACCAAGACCTCCATCAAGACCTCCACCAAGACCCAAATCAAGCCCTCCATCAAGACCCCCATCAAGACCCCAATCAAGCCCTCCATCAAGACCTCCATCAAGACCCCCATCAAGACCTCCACGAAGACCTCCATCAAGACCCCCATCAAGACCTCCACCAATACTTCCATCAAGACCTCAATCAAGACCCCTATCAAGACACCCATCAACACCTCCATCAAGAACCCCATCAAGCCCTCCACCAAGACCCCCATCAAGACCTCCACCAAGACCTCCATCAAGACCCCACTCAAGACCTCCATCAAGAACTCCATCAAGACCTTCATCAAGACCTCCATCAAGACCTCCATCAAGACCTCCATCAAGACCTCCATCAAGACCTCCACCAAGACCCCATCAAGACCTCCACCAAGACCCCCATCAAGACCCCCACCAACACCTCCATCAAGACCCCCATAGATCGCAACAGC
>CAXITT010000137.1:715105-730202 GCA_964033795.1 Lymnaea stagnalis | reverse complement strand
CATCAAGACCTCCATCAAGACCTCCATCAAGACCTCCATCAAGACCTCCATCAAGACCTCCATCAAGACCTCCATCAAGACCTCCATCAAGACCTCCATCAAGACCTCCATCAAGACCTCCATCAAGACCCCCATCAAGACCTCCATCATGACCTCCATCAAGACCTCCATCAAAACCTCCACCAAGACCCCCATCAAGACCTCCACCAAGACCTTCATTAAGACCTCCATCAAGACCTCCACCAAGACCCCCGCCAAGACCTCAATCAAGACCTTCATCAAGACCTCAATCAAGACCTTCGTTCATGTACCAGCCAGCCCCTAAAACCCTATTTGTAACACGCCAAGCTTGCACGCTAATCCAGTATCCTCAGTGAAGCTGTACTTTCTAGTAGTGAAGCATTCAGAATAAAACCAACAACAACGCGTGGTCTCTTATCGCATTTAGTCTTAAGTAAAATCCAAATATATTTTTCAAACAAAGGTCAAATTTGGGTACGTCAATGCCCACGTCCTGGGTGAATTGCCTAGGTCTCCAGGTCATGTGATTAGGAATTGCATATAATTACATTAGTATGTGTCGTCACTTAAGCTAAACCTGGAAAAGTTTAACTTGATACCAGGTTCTCGTGGTAAAAATGAAGTAAGTTCATGAATATTAATCAGTCATGCATTTTAATAGGCATTTATTGGCTACTTTCTAGAAGCACATTGCTATTTAGCTATTTACTAGAAGCACAGTGATATTTAGCTACTTACTAGGACCACTGTGATATTTAGCTACCTACAAGAAGCCCTGTAATGATAAGCTATATGCTGGAAGTCTAGTGATATCTAGGTACGTAGTCAAAGCACTGTGATGTTTAACTACTTCTACTAGCTATAAGCACTCTGGTGTTTGCAACCTACTTGAAGCATTTTGATATTTAGCAAACTATTAAAAGCATTGCGATTTTTAGCTACCAACTAGAAGCACTGTGATATTCTTCTCATTTCCACGAAATTATCATCTATTTAAAAAAAATGAGCTCAAATAGATGAAATACATAAAATAGTTTAAATACGAGATGAAACAGCTGAAATACATTTCATGTGCTTTTTTAAATGATTGGTTGAATGCAAACGTGTCTAGTACACATACATTTGACAGTAATCGATAACATATAACGGACTCAATTTGACGTCTATATATATACTATATGTGACACATACATTTGACAGGTCAAGTCAGTCTGACCATGTTTTTGTTAAAAATCGAACCCATTCAGCTTTCATAAATATTTATCCCTACAGAAAAAGAGCAGATATAATTGTCTCTTTAATCACTTGTATTTAGCTTTTTCATTTAATTTTGTCTGTTTCAAATTTTCAAAATTAATTGTTAAGACATTTTTACGGCAACTCAACAAAGATTATAGGTATTTAAATAATTCTTTTTAAAAAATACAAAGACAAAAGTAATACAATTAGCAAATATGTATTTGTGATAATTGTAACGTCTCTCATTTAGTGTTCTTACTTGTAAACGTTACCCAAAGTATTGTATTTCTTCAGTGCAAGGGATGACGTTGCCAATCTAACTCTATCTCATTCACATTTACAAACGATCGTCTCTTTCTCCGCCAAGAAGTAAAAAAAGGCCCAATGAATATTACGCTGTCATTTATTAAACTATTTGATAAATACATCACATGGTTCCTTGACATCAAGATTGTTAGATATGAAGAAGATATATATCCATGTACATACAATCCTGTATCCAAAAATAAACTAAATTAAATCCATCTGAACTTACAACATGTGAGCCTCCTCCTCCATCAAAATAATGTTGTTCACTCTCTCTACTCAAAAACATGAATTCTTGCTACGCTAAATAAAATAGTTCCCTTTTCTCATGTTTCTGTTCTTTATCCTTCAAATCACTACACCATCGTGCCATGAGAGCGAATATTAGTGTCGTGCGAAAAATCCGTGTCGTGTGCATAAATTACATGGTCTGTTACATCAATATATATCGTTCAAAATACATCAAATATACACATTTTAACATCGAATACATTACGATACTTGATTCAAACAATGGTGTGATACAATGTTAAGGTGAATGGTGCAATCCCGCACACATCAAGCATCCATAGTCTGCTGTCCGTGGTCATTCTGCTGGATGTGTGGGTCTAGAGTCTGGTCTCAGCCTGTTAGGTGTAGTCTCTGTCTGTCTCTAGATTCTGCTCTCAGTCTGAAGATGTAGTCACTGTCTGTCTCTTAAGTCTGCTCTCAGCCTGCTAGGTGCAATGTATGTTTGTTTCTACAGTGCGCTGTCTGCAAGCTAGGTGTAGTCCCTGTCTGGGTGTAGAGTCTACTACCGTATGTGCTACATGGCAAAGGCTTGATGATTTGATTGGATGACTATCATCAGTCTCTATTTGATTGGATGACTATCATCAGTCTCTATTTGATTGGATGACTATCAAAACTCTATTTGATTGGATGACTATCGCAAGCATCTATTTGAAAATATGTCTATCACAACTCTCCCTTTGATTGTATGTCTATTACAACTCTCCCTTTGATTGTATGACTTTCGCAACTTTCCCTTCGATTGTATGACTATCACAACTCTTCCTTTGATTGTATGACTATCACAACTCTTCCTTTGATTGTATGACTATCACAACTCTCCCTTTGATTGTATGACTATCACAACTCTCCCTTTGATTGTATGACTATCACAACTCTCCCTTTGATTGTATGACTGTCACAACTCTCCCTTTGATTGTATCACTGTCACAACTCTCCCTTTGATTGCATGACTATCACAACTCTCCCTTTGATTGTATCACGAACATACCTATCTTCTCTCACAGCCCCATCATCCTGCTTCTGCTGTCTGCGTCAATTGTGCCGTTGTTCGCTGACGTTGATGTCCCCATCATTAACCACTGGAATGGTGGCTACACGGCCAACATCTGCTTCGACATCACCATCGAACTGCAAGGATGGACAGTGATCCTCACCTCCGACATACCCATTCATAGAATGGAAGTGAGTCAACCCAATGTCATGTGTTGTGATTTTTTATGTCGCGTGATGTGTGTTTTGATGTCAGTGACTGTGATCTGATGTCATGGGTTGCGTGTTTTAATGTCATGTGATTTTCGGTTTGATGTTACGTGATGTGTATTTTTATGTCACGTGATGTGTGTTTTGATGGCAAGTTGTTAAAACTGTGTATTTTTATTTTTACAGTACATGAATGATAGAGCCCCCAAATGTTTCATATTTGCCCTGCAAATGTTACAACTGTCGACTACAAATAATAGTCGATGTTTATGTTTGTGTAAACAAAGGTCCCTTCAGATACATTAGATTCGTACGTCCACTAAGGCCCTGTCTAGGGTAGGATTATATTACTAATTAAGTTCTCTAAATTAACCTCACTCCACACTCTCACTCTAATGTTCAATGACACTCTCACTAGCTCTCACTTCTTTTGATACTATCACTATACTAAGCAACACAGGCAATGACACTCGCACTAGCTCTCACTTCTTTTGATACTATCACTATACTAAGCAACACAGGCAATGACACTCTCACTAGCTCTCACTTCTTTTGATACTACCACTATACTAAGCAACACAGGCAATGGCACTCTCACTAGCTCTCACTTCTTTTGATACTATCACTATACTAAGAAACAAGGGTGGTTCAGCCCACAAATTAATATTTAATTATAAACTATAATAAACAAAATTAACAACACACATACACATATAGAGCAATGTCTAATTAATTACCGTATCTAATATTTAGGTCTAATACAATTTAGTCCATGGACTAAGTTGCGATTGGTGGTCTGTCTTCTGTGGGCTGGTCCAATACACAGACTTGGTTCGTCCCTTCTATCTGGTCACTGGTCACGGTGCACTGCGGTCGTCTCGGTGACGTAACGGGTCTCTGGTAACTCGCACTGCAACGTGGGCATAGACTCTTAACAACACACACAACTTCTGGCGAGGTTGTCTGCTATTCTAGTAGTAGTAGAACTAATCTACGCTTGGCTCGTTTAATAGGAGATCAGCGTTATCTGACCCTAAGGACTGACTGTGCTAACTGAACTGTACTAGCTTCTACAGTAGTAAACTCAAATATTATTACTTCACAGTTCTTACTGAACTATGACTAGCTAGTTCAACTATGAATTACTGATGCAAATAGTACATACTGGCCAAATGTTACTTACTGGCTAGAAATGAGAATAACAAATACAATGCATAAGACATAGGTAAACAATTAAAATCACGTCACATTATTAATAATTAATCATAACAGTAACTATAGTTCTAACATTCACAAAGGCGAGGACCAGCGGGTCTCAACACACGTGATGTGTGTTTTGATGGCATGTGACTTTCAAAAGCCAGCGATACTGTTAGAATTGTATATTGGTTGTTGTTGTTTTTTTTTTGGTCAATATTCAGGAGATTTGAAACTTTTTACGAAAACAATAACAACAAATAAAAAACCCAAGGAAACATACAGTCAGTGGCGTAGCTAGGGTTGGGGTCACCCGGTGCAGTATACTCGTGGTGTCACCCGGTGCAGTATACTCGTGGTGTCACCCGGTGCAGTATACTCGTGGTGTCACCCGGTGCAGTATACTCGTGGTGTCACCCGGTGCAGTATACTCGTGGTGTCACCCGGTGCAGTATACTCGTGGTGTCACCCGGTGCAGTATACTCGTGGTGTCACCCGGTGCAGTATACTCGTGGTGTCACCCGGTGCAGTATACTCGTGGTGTCACCCCCCTCCCCCTCAGACTTCCACGATGGATTTTATCTTGTTCAATAAGTCCATAGTATAAACATAAGTCCATAGTATAAACATAAGTCCATAGTATAAACATAAGTCCATAGTATAAACATGAGTCCATAGTATAAACATAAGTCCATAGTATAAACATAAGTCCATAGTAGAAACATGACAAAAAACACCAAATTAATTGAAGGTCTGGAGGAAAATATATTTAAGAACTGCAACAACGTTAAGTTATGTTTAAATTAAATCTTATTTTATTAACAAATTCTCTTTCTTGGTCTACAACCAAAGGTGGACATCTATCAATCACTTGATTAAAATCAATGTCTTTCATCGCATCACTTTCAATTGATAGTAGAGACAGATTATAAAGCTTGATTTTCTCATTGTGGGTCGTAAATAGTTCTTGATAAGCCTTAGTTTTGAAAAGCTCCGACATACAATGGTTTAAAAAAAGCATTTTAAGAGATTCTAGGAAGTCCCATTCAGCTATGAATTTCAAAACATCATATAATGACCACTCCATGGCTTTGTGAAATTTAAATCAGCTGCTTGTGTGTGTCTTCCAAGGCTTGGTATTTCTTTAAAAAATTCATCATCTGATAACTCATAAAAATAGGTTAATTTTTGAACGGACATCAATAACTCTTCTTTACTTGCTGATTGTAGACTCTTGGGTTTGAAAAACCCCAGACATATCTGCTACTTCCTTGATTGATGATGATCTTAACAGAGGTTCAGAATGAAAGCGATCACTTCACTCCAGCATCGCTCTACTATTTTCTTCTCGCAGAGAGAGTCCAGCATCTATAAAATGGTTTCTTATCATTCTCTTCTTAAACCTTAATCTTCTATCTATAGAAATTCCCTATTGGTCTGATTTCAAAAGTGCCTTTTCAATAACATGTTCCATCAAGTGACAACGCTTCTAGGGCAGAAACAAAATTAAGGTCTCTAGGTTGATCGCCACTTTGTCAGGAGTAAATACTTTAGTCTGCAGATACTGCTGTGTCTGATTAGCTTCATTAATTAGATCAACCCAAAGGTAAAGGTAGCAGCTAAACGTGAAATCACAGACAATATGTAAGATATCTTAAACTGTATGAAAATCATCCTCAAATTTTACTAGGCGGTGCTAATGACAAATTGGCGAAAATACTTCTGGGTTTCGATAATATATTTAGTTTCAAAACCCCTTTTTAAAAACTTAAATACATTTAAATTAATTAATACACGATTTTATAAAATTGTGTTAATTATTATTTCGTTAAGTCTATAAGTTGGGTAAAAAGTCATTATTGATTTTTACCTATTTTATTCATGTACTTAGAATCGCCCGATCACATAATATTTGATATCAACATGGCTTCCAGTGACTTTCAAAAGTTACCCAACACTTCTATCGGCGCTTAATCATGTTCAAAACGGTGTTTTTCTGACTAAATTATAAGGGCACCGTATTTTCACGCATCAACCTTGAACTTTTAATAAAGCTTGGTTACATGTTTGGAAAATGTACGTGTGATCAGTTATGCTTTCATGAAATTCGGTTTGACCGCGCAGTGTGTGCTCTGTAATTGGCAATCTTTCAATTTAGTGACACCCCTTGTGATGGTGTCACACGGTGGGGTCCGCAATACCCCACACCCCCAAGCTACGCCACTGCATACAGAAAATACAGTCAGCTGCTGGGGCTCTTGTTTTTAACTTAATGCTATTCCTCGTAACTAATCATAAACTAGCTGACATTAATAAATATTAAGCAATACTAAATATAGGTTAGTTTAAAACGTTACATTTCAAGTATATAAAAAGAAATTCTTGAAAATTAGTTTTCCAATGTATGTATCATTTAGGACAAGTCAAAATGTAAGGCGGGCCAAAATACTTTATGAAAAATTTGTGCGGACAAAAATACTTTCTGAAAAACTTGTGCGGGCCGAAAACTATGGGACACGGGGGGGGGGGGGGGGGGGAACGCTATTAAGAAAATAATAATAATCAAGAATATTTTCTTACTTAAGAAATAAATTTAAGGTGACACATTGCAGCGTACATTTATTAATTATTTAAAAAGGAAATACATATTTTTATTATTTTATTGTATATTTTACTTTCGTAATATTATAAATCACTAAGCTTCGTTATATTATTTTTAATGATGATATTATGAATTTTCACCAGTCTTCGCGGGCCGCAAAGTGGGCTCTAGCAGGCTGCGTGTGGCCCGCGGCTGTATGTTGTGCAGGCCTGATTTCGAATATTGCAAGCCAATGCATCAAGTTAGGAATAGTACTTTTAATAAACCTATGATGTAGCACCTAGTTATAATGACTCCATCACATGACGACTTTGTTACCAAAGACGCCATCACGTGACAACTTTGTTGCTAATGACGCCATCACGTGACAACTTTGTTGCTAATGACGCCATCACGTGACAACTTTGTTGCTCAAGACTTTATCAACTGAAGACTTTGTAACTAATGAATCCATCAGTTGACGAATTTGTTACTAATGACGCCCTCAAGTGACGACTTTGTTACTAATGACTCCATCACATGACGACTTTGTTTCTAATGAAGCCATCAGCTGACGAATTGTTATTAATGACTCCATCACGTGACAACTTTGTTGCTAATGACTCCATCACAGGACAACTTTGTTACTAATGAAGCCATCAGCTGACGAATTTGTTATTAATGACTCCATCACGTGACAACTTTGTTGCTAATGACTCCATCACAGGACGACTTTGTTACTAATGACTCCATCACAGGACGACTTTGTTTCTAATGAAGCCATCAGCTGACGAATTGTTATTAATGACTACATCTTGTGACAACTTTGTTGCTAATGACGCCATCACGTGACGACCTCGTTGCTGACGCCATCACGTGATCACCTTATATTCCAACAGTTGTGGGCCGTTTACATCCGTGAGGTACTGGATGGCGGGAAAGTGTACGTCATGTACAACAGGGAATGGAACAAATTCGAGTACCCTGGTACAGAACTGTGCTTCACAATACTAGGTCATGGTAAGCATCATTACACCTTACTAGGTCATTGTAAGTATCATTACACCTTACTAGGTCATGATAAGTCGCATTACACCTTACTAGGGCATTTTAAGTATCATTACACCCTACTAGGTCATGATAAGTATCATTACACCTTACTAGGTCATGGTAAGTATCATTACAACTTACTAGGGCATGGTAAGTATCAATTTACCTTACTAGGTCATGGTAAGTATCATTACACCTATTCTAGATCATGGTAAATATGATTACTCTTTACCAGGTCAGGATAGTTATAATAACACTTTCATAGGTCATTAAATCTTTAAAACGCCATGAACCATCATTTTTGCCTGATCATAAATTGAATGTTATTCGCTCTTGGAGAATATAAGTTAGTTGAAATCGAAATATTTTTTATATTGAAAATATCCTTAATTTTTGTGTGTAAAATAAATTCATTCATTCTGGAACGAACTCAATGAAAAGAAACTGTTAGATCAGCTTTTAATTTAGAGAACACGCAAGGCTGCCGCGTTCACATCAATGGCACTACTACTTTTGTGCAAGCTTTATGTCACTGACCTTCAAATAGATTGCTCCATTCTTGAAAGACCCGTGTGAAGAGAAACATTGTAAACAAAGAGATGTGCATTTTTAGGTTATCGCATAAACTATTTATAACTGCCATTTTTAACAAACCTCTTTGACCTTGAGACTTTATTTCACCAGCAACCGGCGACGTCGAACCCAAGATGACGGCAAAACTGGTGGAGTTGCCAGGTGGAGGGTATTATAACAAGACAAAACCTACAACTAATGCACCAGCAGTGACCACAGGTAGTCAGTTATATAATTCAGTTACCTTCAGATCAAGTCATGACCTCAGCTTGTGCATTCTTATAAACTCAAAGTTGAAACAAACTTAGACGATGTTTATTTGTTTTTCTGAGGCTGAAATAAACATTGAGATTAAGTTTTGTGCGGAATGTTTTTAAAGAAAAGACATGAAGTTTACAACTTAATAAGTCAATAGTACGAAACATAGTTTTGTGCTTTCTATTTCTTTAAATTTGATTGAATATCATATTATAATCTCACCCCTTTCCCGTACCCTCTTCTCAGAAATGTAACCAATCAATCAATTCTTTTCATCTTTGTTTCAGTTCCAGGTCGCATCGCCTCCCAAAAGTCAAGTAAAAAATATTTAATATTTTTTGAAAAAAGAATAGTGGGATCTCGTCAGATAATGTTAAACTTTTTTCTTACCTAAGAAGCTCGAGGAACAAATATTTAGATAATAAATTAAAGAGTTTTCAAACATAAATTGCCAGGACATCGCCATGAAATGATTTACTTTACATTGTGTACTCCCCAAAACATGTGGTGTACAAATCTTTGACATCTTCTAGCAGTAGGTAGATTTCCCAATCTGATTAGCCTGCTCCACGTAGCATTCACCAGAAGATGCTTTTCATAGTAGTAAACCAAAAGATGCTCCACGTAGAAAAGGGACGAGTTGCTGTTTAATGATGGAGCAGTTGACAAGCCCACATAGCATTCCATCAGAAGATGCTCCATATGGCATTGCATCATATGATGCTCCACATGTTATTCCCTCATAAGATGTTCCATATGGCATTCCACCAGAAGATCCTCCACATGGCATTCCATCAGAAGATCCTCCACATGGCATTCCATCAGAATATTCTCCACATTGCATTATAAAGACGTGTTGTTCATAGGTGTAATAGAAATGAATGATGCTCACTCTTCAGTGTTCGTGTAGAAACTCTTTATTTTGACCTTCTACCACATTTTTATACTTCTACATAAAAGATCACTCATTCCAGATTCCCACGCATTCACGTTCAAAAACTTTCATGAACAAAAGCAACTCATGACGTCCAGACTTACTGTCACAATATGTTATACTTTCAAAGTATAATTTAATTTTAATTCTTTATTTTTAATTCTTTTTCCATAACGCCAAAATATTGTGTTTATATGGTTATTGTAATGCTAGTCCCATTATGTTATAGCTACAATGTTCCCATTATTTTATAGCTACAATGTTCACATTATTTTTTAGCTACAGTGGTGCCATTATTTTATAGCTACAGTGGTCCCATTATTTTATAGCTACAGTGGTTCCATTATTTTTAGCTAAAGTGGTCCTATTATGTTAAATTTACAGCTGTCGCGTTATTTTATAGCTACGGTAGCCCCATTATGTTGATAGTTACGGCAGTCTACTATGCTCATAGTTACAGTGGCCTCATTATGTTGCAGTTGCGGTGGTTCCCTACACCGGTGAAGGGTACAAGGCGGCCATGAAGGTCAATGCAGACTGGGGGAACCGTTTTGATGCGGAGTTCGACTTCCAGGTGACTGAGAACATCATGGGCTGGATGGTGAACATCACATTCAGTAAACCTGTCACACAAATGGATGTAAGTTTAACTTGAAAGACGAATTGATTAGGTTTAACTTCTCATATTGATAAAAAAAATATTAAGCTGTCAGACCGATGGAAACAATTTAAAACTGTCACACATATGGCTGGAAGATTAACATTTCACACAGATGGACACAATTTAAACCTGTCACACATGCGGATGTTTGTTAAACCTCTTTACACAGCTGGATGTAAGTTTAACTTCACACGCAGATGGATGTACGTTTAACTTGTCAAACAGATTGATGTAAGATCGAATAAAACCCTTACAACGTTTAACTATTTATCATTTTACAAAGAGCATTGATATAAATATATCTCCAATTATATAAATAAGCCTAATGTTTTGTTGTGATCATTTAGTCACGAGAAATTCCCACTTTCATCCAAATGATTTAATTTACCCTAAAAATCTTTTACAGTAATTTTTTTATTTAGACAGAGACAAAAATGATCCGGACAATAAATATAAATGTTTGATAAGCCATCAGCACAATATGACATTCTTCAACGAAAGGTATTACAAACAATGTTCCATCTAGACGTTGTCCACTTTACACTGACACCTGACACACAGTGAAGACAGCATGTGTCTGATATGTCTTAGTCTCAAGTTCAACATTAAGTTATCGGTCAACGGGTGTGACAAGACTGATTTGCAGACACTTGTCACCCGATGTGACAAGATAGAGTGAGAGACCCATGTTGGTCTAAACGTTAATTTGTCATTGGTTTACCCCCAGATCTTCCTCGGACAGCCTGTGTCCCACTCTGCTGACGGATACAACTGGATTGTGGTCAACAAAGGAGAGGATGCCGTCTTCCATGCCGGCAGTGCCCTCAACCTCAAGTAACATTACAATGAAATGGGTCTTTGTGGATGTGCAGGGAAGGGTGGAGGGTAGTATTGTGACAGTATATGTGTTAGGGTAGTATTGTGACAGTGCGTTCCATGCTGGCAGTGCCCTCAACCACAAGTAACATTACAATGATGTTGGGTCATTGTGGATGTGCAGAGAAGGGTGGAGGGTAGTATTGTGACAGTATATGTGTTAGGGTAGTATTGTGACAGTGCGTTCCATGCTGGCAGTGCCCTCAACCACAAGTAACATTACAATGATGTTGGGTCATTGTGGATGTGCAGAGAAGGGTGGAGGGTAGTATTGTGACAGTATATGTGTTAGGGTAGTATTGTGACAGTGCGTTCCATGCTGGCAGTGCCCTCAACCACAAGTAACATTACAATGAAATGGGTCATTGTGGATGTGCAGGGAAGGGTGGAGGGTGGGGTAAAGGGTGTGTGTACCGTTTCCGTCACCGTTATAGAATGTGTCCACCATTTAAAGAAACGTAAGTCTGGTGATTAGAGGCGATTGGAACATCAGCATGATGATTGTGGGCCTTTGGGAAGTATTGGGACAGTGTGTGACTTAGGGTAGTATTGTGACAGTGTGTGTTTTAGAGTAGCATTGTGACAGTGTGTTTTTAGAATAGTATTGAGACAGTGTGTTTTTTTAGGGTAGTATTGTGACAGTGTGTGCGTCAGGGTAGTATTGTGGCAGTGTGTGCGTTAGGGTAGTATTGTGACAGTGTGTTTTTAGGGTAGTATTGTGACAGTTTGTTTTTAGGGTAGTATGGTGACAGTGTGTGCGTCAGAGTAGTATTGTGACAGTGTGTGCGCTAGGGTAGTATTGTGACAGTGTTTGCGCTAGGGTAGTATTGTGGCAGTGTGTGCGCTAGGGTAGTATTGTGACAGTGTGTGCGTCAGGGTAGTGTTGTGACACTGTGTGCGTTAGGGTAGTATTGTGACAGTGTGTGCATTAGGGTAGTGTTGTGACAGTTTGTGCATTAGGGTAGTGTTGTGACAGTTTGTCTGGCTGTTTCATATTGTTATTGTCTTTCGGCTTTTTATTCCCATTTTCTTTGTTCTCTTTATTTTGACCATGCTCTCAGAACAAATAAAACAAAAACTCTAGTTCTAAAGAAATGATTTCCTTATAAACAATATTTAAAAGTATCAGCCACCATGCAATAACCAACTAGGCGCCTGGCTACACAAGAATGGCTTTTAAAGATCACGTGACTTAAGGAGTTTAGGTGATGGGACTCGTTAACCTCAAATGCGGCTACTCTTGGAAAAGAGAAAGGAAACTCCTCCTACAAACTTCCGCCACGTGACGTCAATGTCTACAATGGATACGGCAACTGGAATACTTAACAACTGAATTTTAATTAATAGAAGCCCTGTTACGCCACTGGTGTTTGACTATCAGCATTAAAATTTGATATTACCTTAGGCGCACATTTTTGCATGAATCAAGGAAGGATGTACGCCACTTGTGAAACATTTGACTCTCCAGTAAAAAAAACAAAACAACTCCCTTCTAGTTTCAATGGAAAAATGTTATCGATATGACGTCAACTTCTGTTGAGCACGGGAGAATATATCAAATAAGCAGGTTATAGAAGTAACATTAACAATTGCTATCTGTTAACTAAGACTTGAAACACGAAAACCTTACGAGATTAACTCGCTTTCAGGTTTTTTGGCAACTACAATGGCGGTTCACCTGCACCCACTGCACAAGCCTTGCTGGTCAACATGGGAAAAGATCACTGGAGTATCACACCAGCTAGAGCCAGTAAGTTAACGTGACATTACTATTGCAGTTTGTGTGGATTGAATCGAATTTTTCTGGCAGTACTGTGTGCTAAGTTGCATATAAATGAACGATACTATCGTGAACCATTGCTAGCACCAGGCACCGTTCAGTATGACAGAGTGGCAAAGGATTTGGTTCAAACGAGTCATGTGACTAGTGTTATTTTCAAAGACCTTTTTTGTTTTTCAACAATTCAAATTTCTTTCCATTTCCTAAAAATACTACTCCAGCGGATAACTCCAAGTACAACTACAATGACGTCATCTACAAGTCCATCTTGTTTTATGAAGCCCAGCGGTCAGGAAAACTCCCCACAACAAACCGTATTCCTTACAGGGGCGATTCCGCATTGGGGGACAAGGGGGACAGTGGCGAGGACTTGACTGGTGGTTGGTACGATGGTAGGTCTTTTGTTCCAACATACGCCTGCTATTGTTGTTTTGTTAATTGTGCATTGTTTATATCTGTCTTTTATTGACTACTCTAGTAGACTTTTATATATGGCATCAATAAGCAACGGTTCTAACAAAATTAACATAAAAAAATTAGACCGTTTTTTATTTGCTCAATCCCTCCGACACTAAGTCTTGTCATAAGGAAACTTTCAGGAAGAGTCTGTGACCTTGACAATTTGTTTAGCTTTCTCACTTTTCCACGAAATGTACACAACCATATTCGTAGAAATTAAAGACCGAAATCATATAACGTTGATCAGTGGCGTAGTTAGGGTTGGTGTCACCCGGTGCGGTAAACTCATGGTCCCCCCCCGCCCCCCCCCCCCCCCATGAATTCCACAATGGATTTCTTCTTGTTAAAGAAGTTCACATTACAACAATGACAAAAACAAAAACAAATTAATAGAAGATCAGGAGGTCAATATGTCAACCCTGGTATTAACGTAAAGTTTTATTTCTTAGAATTTAGATAAATTTAGCCTCCTACCATTTACGAAAGTTTCCGAACACTTCAATCAGCGTTGAGTCATGGTCATGTTTTTCTGACCTATTTTTAGCGTCACTTAATTTTTAGCTCATCCACCTTGAAATTTAAAAATAACACGCAGTTCGATTGGTTACATTCGTTGAAAATTGACGTGTGATCGGTTTTCCTTTAATGAACTTCGGTTAGACCGAGCAACGTGTGCTCTGTAATTATACAATTTTTCAATTTGGTGTCACTCCCTGAAAAAGGTCTCCCCTCGGTGCGGTCCCCACCCCTGTACTCCCCTAGCTACCCCACTGACGTTGATTATTAACGGATTATTTAGACTCTAGATTGTAAGAGAAGGAAGCACAACGTAATGCTATCTTTCAATAAAAACTGCACAGTTCTTGTGACCACTGGTCAATTGATGCCACACATGTTGAACTCAATAAAAAAAAATGTTGATACTTATATTCATAATGTTGAAACATATATTCATACTGTTGATATATAATAATAATAATAATGATAATAATAATTTTGAAAATTTAATAATAATATTATTATATATATATATATTCATAATATTGATCCACGTAATCATAATGTTGATTTTGACCAGCTGGTGACCACGTCAAGTTCAACTTCCCCATGGCCTACACTACAACCATTCTGGCCTGGGGCTACCTCATGTTTGGTGACGCCTACAAGGCTGCTGGACAAGCCGACTACTTGTTGGACTCCATCAAATGGCCACTGGACTACCTGCTCAAATGTCACACTAAACCCAATGAGCTCTATGTCCAGGTCAATAGGAAATTATTATTATTTTTTTAAATACGCTTGTTAATTACCCCAGGTATGTCTTTAAAAAATCTGGCCAATGATCGAATCATCTGATTTTATAAAGGCAACAATTTAATTTTACTTTAGATCGTTGATAAACTGCCTTCTATATTCTTTTTATTGTTTTCTTAGTGAAATGTGTTGTGCATGCAAGGGTCGGCCAATTGGCTGATTAGAACAAGATATGTGGGTGGGGGTTGAAGCTCAAATATTTGGTTAGTTTAAAATGTAATGGTCGCCTATCTATCTATCTATCTATCTATCTATCTATCTATCTATCTATCTATCTATCTATCTATCTATCTATCTATCTATCTATCTATCTATCTATCTATCTATCTATCTATCTATCTATCTATCTATCTA